>JACCGJ010009520.1:0-87908 GCA_013407085.1 Atriophallophorus winterbourni | reverse complement strand
GTATGTTATGATATCCTCACCAACTCCCTTCATGATTTGCATATAGTTGTATCTGATAATGAACAAAGATGAGCGTTCGCCAAAAATGTTGCTGAGACATTCAATGGCTTGTACCAAACTGAAATCTTTTGAATTTTTCGAAAGAATAGAATTGCAATATTTTCCATGTTCCACTGGCCCCAACTTCCATAGCAACATTCGCACACGAGTCCCCTCATCTATCTTAGCACAATCGACCATGAACATATCTTTCTGTCTTCGGTGCCAGGACTCGAATGTAACTTCTTCATCTGGCTGATAATGGAATTCGTTGATGTTTTGCAGTAAATTGTCAATAGATTGTCCCGAAATCGAACTGTTGATTGTCTGGAATGTCATTCGTTGTAATAACTTTTCCAACATTTGCTTCTATTGATTAATTACTTTTCGTACAAATTCCATTGGCACTGACATCCTTTACTGAAGGAAAAAATTGTTTCGCGCCCCGTCGCCAATTGTTATATATGTGGTGTGCTACTATTTGCCCAGCCGTGGGTTCGAAAGAACACAACCGAACTCGAACTCGTGTATTGACCGAATGAAAGAATATCACAAAATCAGGGAGCGAGTGAATATCACACAATGAGCGAAGGTCACAATTTGAACTGACAATCGATCTTCATTGGTGATCAATCGATAGTTCGTTCACTAGCTATACAACAAAGAAACAGTTTCTTCTTGACTCAATAAGCTAAACTGTGGAATTTTCTTCCAAAATATATAAGGCTCAGTTCCTCTTTAAGTGAATTCAAATCACATCTGGCTTCAATTCTTAACATAGAAAAAATAGCAATCTTCTTAATTTTTGAATGTTCTACCTGATGATTTATATAATAATGGCATTGCTGAGTATTGATATTGAATAAATGTTCATAACGTTCGAAACAACATTCTCTCGCTTCTGAGTATTTTGTCCACAGCAAAATTCTCAATGCGCACCAAAATGAAACTGGCTTCCAGACCTCGAACTAGTGGAACAAATCACCTTCGCCTAGCATACAAAAAAACTGTTCATGTTCAGGAAAGATCAATCTATTTTATACAATTAAAATGAAAAAGTTTGGAACATCAACAATAGAGAGTCTTCACGCATTTTTGATGTACCTTATCCGTTGAACATCTATGCTGCCGAAAACATTCTAAACTTTTCCTCACAATACCTGTGTTTTCGTACAAGAACAGATTACTTGCCGATTACCTGAAAGCAACTTTATGTTTATTGAACGTTGAATTCCGCTGAAACAAAACGACCTTGAACAATTTGTTTTTGCAAATGTACATACTATAATCTGATTGTACAAAGCTTTCGGAAATTATTGATCATCTTTAACATGCCTTGGATTTCCAAGAATAAAATTTATTTATTTAAAGCCTTGCTAAATTCTAGGTAGATGGCTTCGACAGGCTTCCCCTCATTTATCCTTTAAGTGGCAGTATTGAGAAAACTATTAAGGTTAGTCAGGTAGGATCTACCCTCAAGAAATTCATGCTGAGTTACACTCAGTAGAGAATGCCTACAAAGATGCTGACAGATTTAATCACGCAACAGTTTTTCAAATACTTTCAAAACGATGCTAGCCAGACGGACAGGCCCATAGTTACTAAGAGTTGATCTGCAACCATCTTTGTGTATTGATACGATTATGGCTTCTTTCCACTCACTTAGAACCACTCCCAGGTTCGAGAATAAATTGAAGAGCTTGCATGAAGGTTCTGT
Organism: Atriophallophorus winterbourni; assembly: GCA_013407085.1. Classification (NCBI taxonomy): domain Eukaryota; kingdom Metazoa; phylum Platyhelminthes; class Trematoda; order Plagiorchiida; family Microphallidae; genus Atriophallophorus; species Atriophallophorus winterbourni. Next base: position 86,152 of record JACCGJ010009520.1, on the reverse strand, counting down.
AAGCACTGGGGCAAGATTCTTTAGCATAATCTAGAAGATACCATCTGGTCCCACAGCTTTGTTGACGCAAACATGAACAAATGCTTCATGCACCTCGGATTCCATAAAAGACAACTCATCTAGTGCAGGAGCATCAGGTAGTAGATTAAACGACCTAGAGCATTTAGAGAATTATCACAAAGCTGAAGACCATTGAAGAACCTGGAGAAGAAAATCGCCCTAGACATGTCGGTATAGGCTACTTTTCCGTTCTCCAGATTTAAATCTCCAATGTTTTCCCTGGTTTTCCCTTTCGATTGAGCGTAGCTATAAAATCTTTTTGGATTGGATTTAGCATCCCTAGCTAAAGATAACTCAAACTCCTGTTTGAGCAAACGCTTTATTTTAACACAAGAATTCCGAGTGGTTTTGTATCGGACTTATTTACCAGAAGTGAGAGATATATTACCGCCATGAATGATCTCGTTTACGGGTAGACCGACGAAATCGAGAAGTCCACCAGGTTGGCCTATGATGCTTTTTCACGACTAGCAGCGGAGCGTGCTTGTCTTGCAACTCCTTTAGATACTTACAAATTATATCTCAGTTTCCACTTACATTAAAATCGTTAGACAACTGAAAGAAAGATTTTGAAGTCTGTAGGAAAAAACCCGAGTCTACGAGCCTAAAATTGCGTCTAGGGCGAGCAATAGGTTTTCAAAAACGCAGTACAGCTTCGAGGCTCATCATTATGTGACACATTTGCCGAGTGATGATAGTTATTTTTAAAGTGTAACGGCTTCGGGCTGGGTCGAAAATACCAGGTCGATACTTCATGGAATACATCCATTACGAAACGTCGTACGATCACTCACATGCTGATGCAACGCATGATCACGGAGCCATTTGGATTGCTTGGTGACTAAACCTACATGGACGGCCCAATTTATGTCTGGAAGGTTGAAATCACCCAAAATGAGTACGCTGGGAGCTGATTGAAACTACCTGTCGAGCGTCTCAATCAGCGGTGTAATCTCGCTGTTGTTTATTGGCACATCAACAAGCGCGGACAGACAGGTCTCAGAAAGTGCTAAAACCCTGGGGTGAAACTCAGCCATACGAAAATAGAGGTCAGCCCACGATTTTCTTATGCTGCAAACATTAGCGTACAGCACTGGGGTGCTGGTTTTGCGTGCTTCTAAACCCAATCTTGCTTGGCCCTTGGTCGAAGCACCCAATGGAGGTGCACTTCTTCAGGCGTGCTACTAAAAGCAGGAGTATCCGTTTCAACAGCTTCTTGCATGGATGTTACGGACCGTTGTCTGAGGATTGAGGGCGCATCCATCAGAGAGCAACAACTAGAGACATCTGTTTGGCTCCATCTTCATTTGCGATAAGCCTTCTAATCCTCCCATCCTGACAGCAAGACTCGTGGCGATGTGCTTTTCGGTAAGATCGTAACGGATTCACTAGAGCTTTGATTTGCATCGGGCTCAGGGATAGCAGATGTCCTTAAAGCTATGTTTGTTCTATTTAAAGCGGAACATTTTTGTTCAATATGAGAGGGGGGTTGTCCGGCTTAACCTGAAGCTTGTCTAGAGTAATTTTGGCCATGTATTCAGCCCTAGCTAATAACGCATCCTGATCCGCCTGGTATTTGAATTCCCACAAAATTGGCCCAGGGCGGTTATCCATCTGCCATCACCCTACACGGTTGACTCGCACCATGAGAGCAGAAGACCTCAGACCTACCATCTGCGATCAAAATATTTTCGACTTTCTGATTCCCTATAAAAGCTCCGCTCGGTTAAAAACTAGTACATTTTGGGTTTCAGTTTTTCGAAGAAGGGGAATTGTCGTGCAGTGCCTCAGATAACTTACACAAAGCGTTTAATTCCTGGATAATGTGATTCAGTTCGGGTTAGTCAGCAACATTTCCATGTTGCTTCCTTCGAGTTGTGGCTTTACTGTTCTTAAGACGCTTTTTCGGAGTTCCTACCACGTTGACCACCTTTAGAGAGGAAGCTTGCTTCGGAGGACGAGATAACTGGCTAACTAGGTCTACATTCTTGGATCCGCAATGCGCAGACCAAACGGCATACACACAAACTCGTATAGGCTAAACGGCGTAGTAACGGTCATCCTCGGTATATCCACCTCAGCTACTGGGATTTGGTTGTACGCCCTAACCAGGTCGACCTTGCTGAAAATTGTACATCGTGAATATTGGCTTTCAGGTCCTGAAAATGCGGAATATGGCACCTATCGGGTTAACGTCTTGTTCAGCTTCCGGTAATCACCACAGGGGCGCCAATCGTTCAGGATCTTCCTCTATGCCATATGTAGAGGTGAGGACTAGGTGCTACTAGATGGTCGCATAATGCGTAATTGCAGTATGTGCAGGAATTCTTCGCGCGAAATATGCAACTTCTCTGGCGGTAATCGCATCGGTATCCCGTAAACCGAAGGACAACGAGTGGGGATGTGGTGTTCTACTGGTGTTGTTACCGCCGGTAGTGCGGTCGATGACGATTGGAATAAGTTCAGATTTTTTGCGAACGATGTGGCATAACAGGGTTCTACTTCGCCAAAATGTAACACCGGTGAAATCCATGCATCTCTGCTCAGGGTATCAAAAGCTTTGAGACGAGTAGTTCAATTTATCAGCTGTAAGCCGCGAGAATCAACAAGAAGGCCGAACGTGTGTAGCAAAACAACGCCCAGGATCGCAGATGGAACCGCAGCGATTGCAAAATTCGAGCAGAATTCATGACGTTACCCCAAATCAAGGTTGATGAGCGTTGACGGTAAGTAGTTATAAGCGATCACTTAGCCGCCCTCAAGTGTTGGATCATCGTATCGCTAGTTGTCAGACAGATATTTTCGCTGGCGATGTGTGATAGGCGCATGGTTTGATGCAACGCCGCGTATTATCGCTGTATTTCCTATGGATCTAGCAAAAGGGTGACCTAGTGTGACTACTCGAGCGTTAGCGGTATAGCGTGCGTGATAATGACATACTGTTGAGTTTGATGTTTCGAACCACATTGCGTAAAGCTGCAACCTCAGAAGAGTATTGCTGACTTTCGCTAACTTACCCTGTGTGCATGGTCTTCCTGTGGTTACCGCGGAAATATGGGCAACTGGATAGGAACGGATACATTCAGCTATGTTGTCCGCCATTTCCGCAAGCTCAGATACCAGAGTGCTTTTTGTAGAAACGAAGATGGCTTGTACACACTCAAGTAAACGCTTAAGCCTTAGTTCCTGTCGTAAGGACTCGTCTATGTGCGATGAACCTGGCAAGTGACATATCTCCATTAGTATGGTAGACAGCTTTTTGTTGGCAATTTCTACGTAACCGAACAGCTGCTGTAGCCTAGATCGTTGAGACGCGACCGTGCGAAAAATCAAGGCCTGTTAGAAGCTACGGTAGCGGGCACCTATGGGGGCACTCAGGAGTGGGTTGCTCACCTGTAACAACACATCTACAAAGAGTTTTTGCATTAAATACGAAATTATGGCTAAGTCATCGACTATATTTATAGCACTAAATTTAGTTTCTAGAAGTGAAACCATTAATTAGGGTCCTATGGATTGAAACTGGTTATTGTGATGACTGTCGATGCCAAAATAACGCATTTAGGAACAATCACAATGAACAGGAGCAAATAATGCGAAAATGCACGATTATACGAGTAAAAAAATATAACCTGAAGAACCCCGATATAAACCGGGAAAATCTGACGTACCAAAGAAACATAGACAAAGGATGCGCGTATTTCGGGCTTACCAGTTTGTAGTATATTGACCACCACAATAACGTCCCTAAGAGTGTAGGAGAAAGTGCACAGGAGATGTGAGATTTATCGCGGTAGCAAAACGTTCCGAAAGGTACAGCAGTGCAATCAAGGAACACGAATCAAACGAAAATTGTATCCAGGTCAATTCTTATTAGGTACAGTAAAACAAAGTTATTACACTGCGAGCGAATCATATATCTTATTTTGCATTGACTATCAGAGGCAGCTAGTCCTGTCATATTGACAGATTGACAGAGTTCTTGTAATGTTAAGTTAGACTTCGGGACGCAGTATGATTGGGAAACGTTTATCGAAATGATATCATTTGCAATGACAATGAAAAAGAGAAATGTTCAGTAATACGATTCTTAAAATCAAAATGCTGTTCAGAAAAACATACCGTAGAATAAAATATTTTATAGGTATAGTAGGTTGGGAGGATATCGTTGAAAAAGACATGGGGAAGCCAGAACATTATTTCTCCACCTGATTTGATGGGCCATATAATATAATTAAAATTGTAGTAGACCAGATTACTACAATTATATCCCCAAGAACGTTGGAAAAAGGGCACAGGAGATGGAATGTTTATCGCGGTATCCAAAACGTGTACAGAGCGATCACGATGCACGCACGAACGAACGGAAGTTAATTAATTGTCAAGGTCGATGTTTTGATGAGGCAAAACAAACGGTGTTACACAGCCTCCCTCCAAGAAGTCTGGTCAACGAAGACTTCTGATTGGGAGTTGCCAGTAGCGTGGCGCATGCGGGTGTCAGGTTACCCCGGGTAGGAACGTATTCTCTCAGCAACCAGTCACATAGTATTCAGCCAGGGCGCTCGGTCTGCGTGGGTCGATCTTCGGTGGTTCGAGAGTAGGATGTACGGTGAACCAATCAGGACTAAGCCAAGTAGCGTCTCACATGTGAGTGAACGTACTGCCGAGCCGCCTCACATGGAGTGAACAGCTGCTAGCGGGATTTTCCCGTTTGGCGTGGTCTTAGTATGAACCCAATTTGAGCAGAAGCAGGCGCATTCGTAGGCTTGACAACAAGAACCAGAAGCTTCGAAAACACAGTCCCTGCTCAGAATTTCCTGTGTCCCGAAGAAGGATGGTAAACGGCCGCGCCAGGAGAATCGGTTGGCGCGTCAATCTGGGCTGGTAAGGACCTTGTGAGACATGACAGGCGTGTTGGAACAATTGTGCTCTTGTTGGTGGTTAGGGCTACCGGGTGAGTTGGAGGCAAGCGTAGGTGGACCAGGAAGGGTGCGCGATTCGGTGGCATCAGCGGTGGGTGGGTGCGTACCTGAGGGAAGAAAGAAAAAGAAAACTCCCTGGTGCATGGGTTTAGGGCCACGACCGAGTGATTAGAATGAGGTACGAAATAATACACGCGTGTATGCCAAAAGATATGAAAGTATTAACTATTCACAACAAAATCAGCGAATCGAACGGGTTGCGTTTGGAACGTGTGGTTCCTGTGTTGGCCGGCTCTGGGTTAGCTGTGGGTACAGGAAGCGTAATGACCAGTGGTGCTGGGGTTGGCGTTGGGTCATGTGGGATAACCTCCTCGTCCATGAAAGCCGGCTTGACTCTGTCGATTGAGACAGTGTCATGCTTGCCGACACGGTCAATGACGACCGTCTTGGGAGAGCGCCGAATTACTCTGAACGGTCCAGTATAAGTAGGGTGAAGAGGATGCTTCACCATGTCATTCCGGAGAAAAACATGTGGACAATTAGCCAACTCCTTTGGGACATGTGATGATTTGGCCTGAAGCCGCGGGGGTGATGGGCGAAAACGACCCATGTAATGGCGCAAGCGCGCCACGTAATCGCCGTAGGCGAAGGGTGATTGTTTGTGTGGGGCGACATACTCGCCAGGTAGAGCGATGGCGCGACCGTATGTCAATTCGGCTACGGTAGCCTGCAAAGGGGTTTTAAAGGTTGACCTCGAACCTAGGAGGACGATCGGTAGAACTTCGGTCCAGTCAATACCTCCATGCGCCATCAATGCTGCCTTTAGCTGCCTGTGCAACCTTTCGACCATCCCCTTCGCAGCGGGGTGGTAAGCTGTAGTTCGGTGATGCTGGCAACCGATAGTAGCTAGCAATTTACTGAAAGCACCATCGAAATGGGAACCTCGGACCGTAGTGACAATACCCGGACAACCGAACTCTGCCACCCAACGCTCGAAAAAGGCATGTGCAACTGTCTCGGAAGAGCAGTTGTGAAGTAGGATGGCCTCAGGCCACCTAGTGAAACGGTCGATTATCGTGATGATATATATGTGGCCACGTGAAGGGGGCAATGGGCCGACTAAGTCTACGTGTATGTGTGAGAAGCGCTCATCCGGTTCGATAAAAGTTCCTAATGGACTCTTGGGTTGTCGATGGATTTTCGGGAGCTGGCATTCACTACACGCTTTTGCACAACTTCGAATATCCTTACTAGCTTTTGGCCAAATTAATCGAGCCGTTATCATTTTAACACTGGCACTAATGTCAGGGTGGGAGAGATTGTGTAATCCCTCAAAAACGCGCCGCCTGAATGCAGATAGAATCAGTGGTCGGGGTGTGGTTCGTGAAACGTCGCACAGGTTATCGCCCGAGCCGTCAGGCAAGGGTAAAACTCTAATGTTAAGGAAAGTAGAGTCCCTGAGCTGTGCAGTTTCGGTGTCAGCAGCTTGCGTTGCGGCGATTTCACCGAGGTCAATGGAGGACGGCAACTCTACTACATTTATTCGAGAGAGTGCATCCGCGACCGGGTTTTGGGCACCTGCGATATGCTGTATGTCAGTCGTGAATTGACTGACAAAATCCAGGTGCCGCGTCTCTCTAGGAGAATATCGCTCTGATGACTTGCTGAGCGAGTGGATGAGGGGCTTATGATCAGTAAACACTGCGAACAGTCTGCCCTCCAGGAAATGGCGAAAATGTTCAATTACGAGATAGATAGCCAAAAGTTCTCTACCGAACGTGCTATATCGGGTCTCTGCGGGCCGGAGCCGCTTAGAGAAGAACGATATAGGGAACCATGACCCGTCGACGTATTGTTGAAGTACCGCCCCCACTGCTTCGGCAGATGCGTCCGTAAACAATGACAGCGGGGCGTCGGGCCTATAGTGGTTAAGTGATTTGATGTTTGTTATGTGTGATTTCAACGAAGTGAAAGCCGATTTGGCTTCTTCCGTTAGTAATAATGTCTTCGCACTATCACGGAGCAAATCACTTAAGGGCTGGGAGATTCGTGCGCACTGTTGGATGAATATGCGGTAAAAGTTTACCAGTCCCAGAAAACGCCAAGGCTCCTTAAATGTTGTTGGCTTTGGAAAGTTAAGGATGGCGTCAGTGTTTCCATCCAGTGGCGGAATGCCCGAAGCTGAAAGTTGATGAACCAGGAAATCGATCTGAGTCTGGCCGAAACTGCACTTAGACGCATTTATCGTTATCCCATAACTCGACAAACGATCAAAAAGTGCCGTTAGGTGGCGAATGTGGTCCTCCTTGGATGCGCTAGCGATCAGTACATCGTCGAGATATACGTAAGCGCAATCCAGACCTCTGCAAACCTTGTCCATGAATCGCTGGAAGGTTTGAGCGGCATTACATAAACCAAACGGCATACGGACAAATTCGTAAAGTCCGAACGGTGTGGTGACTGCCGTCTTTAAGATGTCCGCTTCCGCGACCGGTATCTGGTTATACGCTCGAACCAGGTCTACCTGGCTAAAAATGGTACACCCATGGATATTGGCAGCCAGGTCTTGAATATGCGGAATCGGGTACCTATCGGGTACCGTCGCTTTATTTAACCTGCGGTAATCACCGCACGGGCGCCAATCGTTTGGGTTTTTCTTGAGTGCCATGTGCAGAGGAGATGACCAAGGGCTACTAGATGGCCGTACATACCTAATTGCAACATGTGCTGGAATTCTTTGCGTGCAATCTGCAACTTTCCTGGCGGTAATCGCCTCGGTCTTCCGTATACTGGAGGACCACTGGTGGTGATGTGGTGCTCTACTGGTGTAGTAACCGCCGGTAGTGCAGTCGATGATGATTGGAATAATTCAGGATATTTCATGAACAAAGTGGCATAGCAGGGTTCTACTTCGCCAAAATGTAACACAGGGGAAATCATTGTATCTCTGCTCGGGGTACCAAGAGTTTTAAGACGAGTAGTCCCATCTATCAGCTGCGAGCGACGAGAATCGACAAGAATGTCGAACGAGTGCAAGAAGTCAACGCCCAGGATCGCAAATGGAACCGCAGTGATTGTAAAAATCCAGTGGAATTCACGACGTAAACCTAAATCAAGGGTCAAGGAGCGTTGACCTTAGGTTGTTATAAGGGATGCGTTAGCTGCCTTTAAGTGTTGGCTCATCGGATTGGACGTTTCGCGAGTGTCTACCGGCAGTACACTGATTTCGGCACAAGTGTCTACCAGAAAACGTTGTTCTGTGAATTTATCCTTTATAAAGAAAAGACGACTTAAACTCTTCGTGCCCAAGACAGAAGTCGTCGTTGGGGGCCGGACCGAGTATTTCGCTGGCGATGTGTGATAAACACATGGTTTAATGCAACGCCGCGCATTATCGCGGTACTTCCGATGGATCTAGCAAACGGGTGATCGAGTGTGACTACTCGAGCGTTGGCGGGATGGGGTACGTGATCGTGACTTACTGTTGAGTGTGAGGTTTCGAACCTCATTGCGTAAAGTTGCAACCTCAGACAATAGATTCGTATTGCTGCCTTTCGCTGGAATACCCTGTGTGCGTGATCGTACTGCGGTTACTGTGGAAACATGGGCATCTGGATAGCGACGGATACATTCAGCGATGTTGTCCGCTATTTCTGCAAGCTCAGATACCGGAGTGCTTTTCGCAGCAAGCAAGATGGGTTGCACGCACTCAGGTAAGCACTGGAGCCATAGTTCCTTTAGTAAGGACTCGTCCATGTGCGATGACCCTAGCAGGCGGCGCATCTCCATTAGTATGGTAGATGGCTTTTTGTTGGCAATTTCTAAGTTGTCAAACAACTGCTGCAGCCTAGATCGTTCAGACGGAACCGTGCGAGAAATCACGGCTTGTTCGACGATACGGTAGCGGTCACCTATGGGTGCAGTCAGGACTGCGTCGCGTACCTGTAATAACACATACGCAGGGAGTTTCTGCGTTAATTGTGACAACATGGCGGAGTCATCAATTATATTTTTAGAACTAAATGCAGTTTTTAAAAAAATGGAACCAATACTCAGGGTACTGTGAAATAAAGCTGGGTATTGTGATGACAGTCGAAGCCAAAATAACGCGTTTAGGATCACTCATGATAAACAGAAGCAATTGATGCAAATGAAATGCACGATTAAACGAGGTAAAAAAATTACCTGAAAACTCCGATGTGAAGCGGAAAAATTTTGACGTACCGGAAAAGATACATGAAGAATGCGTGTATGTCGGGCTCACCAATTTGTAGTAGACCAGATTACTACAATAATATCCCCAAAAACGTTGGAGAAAAGGCACAGGAGATGGAAGGTTTATCGCGGTAGCCAAAACGTGTACAGAGCGATCACGATGCACGCACGAACAAACGGAAGATAATTAATTGTCAAGGTCAATGTTTTGATGAGGCAAAACAAGCGGTGTTACAAAATGACTATGGCGAAAAATTGAATCCCTGTGAATATGTTAGCGCGATATATTACTCTAAAATAGCATACAAGCTCGTAAAATGAAAAGAATAAATAAATACTAATAATGGACAGTTCATCACGTGACGCGTTTTGATGAAGAAACTCACCGTAGCGCTAGGCTCAGTTGGGCGTATTCGTTTGCCTAGGTTGAGTCCTAAAGCTCCACCTAATAGTTGACTGAAAACCTTACGAAATATGGCTGCAAACGACAGACTGTGGCAGCAGTATATTTTATTGTTTCAATTTTTTAACTTCTTATTATTTGATAAAAAAAAACTTAAAAACAAATCAAAAAATCACGAAATCTCATGCAGTAAAACTACAAAACCAAGCTGCTTTGTGCGCATTTGCTTTTGAATATTCCACTTTCCTGCTTCCCTTTTCCACACTCTTGCTTATCTGGTTTTCCTGATTGATATTGCTTGGCACTTTGGCTCTAGACTTGAGCTTCACGATGATGGTGATGATTTCCTTACCGACTTTCAGTTGTGTCGTCGCCGAATCAGTCACTCAAACTCAGCTCTTCCCCAAGTTCAGTGAAAATTCCTACGTCTCTGTTTATTCGATCACTTTTCTCTATATCCAAAATAAGCGTCTCGCTGCTGTCTGATCCTCATATCGTTAGCAAACAAGAGCAACGTTAACACAAGCAGGCTGCTAATTCGATCAACAAAATAATAAGTATTAGTGGGCCAAGCAATGAGCATTTAGGCCTTTCACCGAGTATCACCGAATCCTCGAAGCTCACTCCACCAATCCTAACCTAGTTAGTGCGATTCTTCAGGAAACTGTCTAACGAACTATGTGTTTCGTCTGAGATCTCACACATCTTTAGCTTGCGCAGTTACCTATGGTTGACAGAGTCAACGGTCTCCTGAAACTCAAGGTAGGAAAATTGAACAATACTTTTTTAATCGAGATGTGATGTCACTTCATCAAGAGAGATCAAAAGATTTGATAAACAGCACCATCCTTAACAGAACCCGTGCTCAGCATCGCATAATAAGGTATTACCTACCAAATGTTTATAGGCACTCTAAAAGAACGCTAGTCAGGCATACTGGACTATAGTTGTGTACAAATGAACTCGGACCCTGTTTGCATATGGCTGCCACTTCTGATCGCTCCCAATCGTCAGGTAGCATATCCCGAGGTAAGAAAGCTGTAATAATCGAGCTAACCACAAGGCCAATTATTGAATTGCCGAATGGGGGCCAGTCGACATATTATCCATAATAAATGATTCCAGGATTTTTTTACTAGTAATTACAAACTGAGGACTAAATACCAACCAACATATATCAGAGTTATATCAGCAAAGGTTTCAAATACTTGGAAATAATTCGTGTTGCTGGGAACTGTTAAATTGATCAGACACATGTCGAATAAAACCGACGTGATCAGTGGTGTACCCCAAGGTTCGGTACTTGATCCTCTTCTATTCTTGATTCTGATCGATGACATGTCATCTGCATTGAAGTGCCCATGCTTCATTTTCGCGGATGATGTGAAATTCATCGGATCAACGGATGAAGATACGTTGATACACGACCTTGAATGGGTCATAAACTGGTCATACCAGTGGGACCTCCCACTGAACCTTAATAAGAGCCAACTCTTGTCAGCACTGGTTGATAAGAGTTCAGTTCAGATGTCGGGCAATTCCCTCACTGTTAGAGCCACACAGCGTGTCAAGGATTTGGGAATACTAGTTAGGACTGACTTCAAATGGGAGGACCAATGCGCCGCTGCAGCTCAACGTGCTCGCAATGTTCTCTTTCGGCTGAGATCCGTGTTATCCAGCATTTAGAATATTGTGTCCAGGCGTGGTGCCCTTACTACAAGGAGAATATCGTTGAACTCGAAAGCGTACAGCGTCTCGCAACTCGCATGATTGAGGGTCAGCGAGGGAAACTTAACGCTGCGCGCCTAAAGTCCCTAAATTTTTTCTCACTACCGCGCCGACGTTTGAGAGGCGACTTAATTGAAACCTTTAAGATCTTAAAGGGGTTAAGTGGCGTTATCATGACCAACTTCTTTGCCTTAAGTCCCGAGCTGGGTACCCGAGCCATTCACTCAAACTTGCTAAGGAGCGATGTAGACTAGACTCCAGGATAAACTTTTTCAGCCTCAGGGTGGTAAATTTCTGGAATCGGCTTCCAGAAAAACTTATATCCTGCAGTTCTGTCGCAAGTTTTAAGCATTGTTTGAACCGCATCTGGGGTGAGCTTTTTCCTGAATTCTCCTGAATTCTGCGAGATTAGGTAGTTCACCATTTTAGCGTTGTTTGGTAAGTAAGTAAATGCTAAAGTTCTGTTTTTTTAATACACAACTCTTCTTTAGGTGACCTCTCACCGTACTGGTGCAGTCTATGACTGTGCGGCACTTTGCATGGATCAAGCTTGTGTGCTTTCCTCAGAAAATAGCAGTGCGACTCCGATGTACTTTCACATTATTCTTAGCAACGTTGGCAACTCAGATCAGCATGGTGTTACTTTTCCCGTACTTCACAATTGTGCATTCGTGCAAACGTCACACGAGACTCAATTTTTTTTAATCATTTTGGGTATGTTTTGTTTCGAATCCCGATGAAATGTTTTTCTATCTCTGAAATGTTTCAAACTGCATGTTTTCATGTGGTAGTTTTGCTTAGAAATTGTGTACTAGTTTCGTTCATTGCCACGGATGTGCAATCGTGCAGCATTTCTGTGCTGTGCGGCTAACATCGTGCTAAATTGATTGATCACCAGTAGTGACCTGCATGCGGAAACATGCTGGAGTCTCACTATTATTTTTTTTCTTCTTTCTACTTCTTTTGTCATATCTGTCTAGGCCCGGGCAACCTGACAGTATCTCAGCCCACGTGCAGTCTATGACTGTGCGGCACTTTGCCTGGATCAGGCTTGTGCTTTCACATCACATCACTGGTGAAGAGAAATGTATTCTTATCTTTCCAGCATCATTCATAACGAGGTGCTTCCTAAATACAAACCGGATAATCCCTTGGCATCGCGATCGTCGAGGATATCCAAATCACAATAAGAATAAACGCTTTGGCAGTGGTGGTTGCTTCTTTGCAGCTTTCCACTAAAGAAATTCTGGACGCTCGATTGGCTCGTTTGCCACTTACTGTCCTGTGCAACTGAACTGAACTGGTTATTACCAGCGCCAGGTTACTTATTATTTAGAGGTGAATGTCGTCCGAGCCAGCATATTTATGTGGGTTAGCTGCTGCCAGAGCCTATTTTAATTTATAATCAGTAGAGGATTACTCATATGGTAACTGGGCTGTTTAAATATCAACTTAACGATCGAGCCTCTGTACACACCGCCCAGTGGTTTCTTACAAGCTATCAGCTTTTATTACCACAATAAAACTATCGACTATATATTACGTGCCACGCGTGATTCAAAGTCACGGTTTGCCTTGTGTTTTTTTCAAACAGCCGTATTCCTGACCATTTTATATTTCGGCCGGACTGTTTTTCCTGCTAGGCTTTGTGAGCTTTCCGGACAAGGTCTAGAATTCTAAAAACGAGATCTTTTTATCTATGGTTACTGAAAATTATTTGCATTTTAGACCATTAAAACCTTCAATTATGTTGAATTACCTATCGCATCCGGCGAACAATGCTGAAGAATAGAATTGAATTGAATAAGAACGGGGATGATTTAGTATTGACAGATCAATAGTCAATAGTTTATTACGGTATAAAAGCGGGGAGCTTGTACAAACCGCAGGGTGGATTGTGCAGTGGATCGAAAAGAAAAGAAAAGTAAAATGTTCGAGTTTCCCAGGCCTTATAGCGGGCCACATTCGCGTTAGCCTGCACCATCAGTGGATTTTTGTGGCATTGGGACAGGTAGGGAGTCAACCCGGGACACCGCTACCCACCACATCCTCCGGAACAGGGTCAGCTGAGACTGCGTGTGCTTGGACTTCCGATACTGGGATATTGGGTCTGAAGAAGTTTCAGCAGTTCAGCACAGTGGCGAAGGGAGATGTGATCCATATTTTCTGGGACGGGAAACGCTGTGGAAAAAGGGAAAGATATGGTGCAGTATCACAAAGAATATAAGCGTAAAAAAAACATAATTAAGAATTGTGTATCGTCTGATAAAAATGGAGGTCAATGCGTTTTTTAAAAATAATTAGGGGTGGGGCAGAAATAACCGAAAGGGGTAGTGCGTTCCAAGCACGAGGAATCCGGACGGCAAAGGAGTATCTGCGGCAGTCCAATCCACTGTGCAGATGTGCTAACTTCAAGTGATGACCACGATTTGCTGAGTATGGGGCCATTTTAAGCATACTCCATGGGTGAGTTTCTTCCGTCAATATCATCATCATCAAAGACAGCAATACACCGGTAGCACGTACCGAATGCTTAACTGCCATACAACCACGAAAAAGTAAAATCCTAAAAGATGGGGAAGGGTGGGACTTAAATTGCTACGGCTTCTATAGAAGAGTAAGCACAAACAAACTGGGGAGAGGTGCCTACACCTCGAATGGAACATACATTCAAACAAGTTTCGTGAACGAGTAGAGCAACATCAGCACGGCAGCTTCCTTGCGGCTTTCACTGTCATGCATCATAACAAGCTTTTCTCGTCACTCCGCTTGACAACATACAAGGTTATGCAAACACTCCAAGAAGATGCTTAGTGCAAGACCGCCATTGAACACGGTTTCGGGACATATCCTGAAGCGTAACTAACCACTGCGATATCTGATCGCGGGGACACCAGCCTGGAAGACGCGCTGCGCCTACTTTGGAAAGGTTACTAGTAAGAATTTTTAGCTGCCTATGACATGTGACGGTTTGGCCACCCCGAGATTTACGCCAATCAGGATGTGGCGTCGCAAAAAGAATCTGTTTCGGAAGTCGGTGGTCCGGCATCCGTAAAACGTGACCCAGCCAGCGTAACCTATGCAGGTTGATCTGCTTCTCTATATCGACATTACTACCCAACAACTTATTTCGGAGAGCATCAGTGCGCATACGATTGTAACAGCTAACTCCTAGAATGCTGCGGAGACACCGGTTGTCAAATACTTGGAGACGCTGAATGTGTTCCTTACGTAAGGTCCAGGTTTCGCACCCATACAGTAACACAGCCCGAACTGTCGCTTTATAGACTCTACCCTTGAGTAGCAGAGACAGTCCTTTCTGACGCCAGAGGTGACCTAGGTTGCGGAATGCTACGGTCGCTTTAGAAATACGTGCCGAGACCGCATCATCTAACGATGCGGAATTATTGATACAACTACCGAGATACGTAAAACGATCTACAATTTCAAGTGCCTGATTGTCAAGTAATAAGGTTTTGTTCGATATGTCGATGTCCTGCAGCAGAACACTACACTTAGAGGGTGCAAAACGCATTCCAAATGCGGGCACAATACTAGATAGCTTGTTCAGTATCGCCTGTGGATCTGTGTACGAGTCGAAGAGCAGAACTATATCATCAGCATAATCCAAGTCAAGAAGCTTGACGCCTGGCATTATGTGAACTCCGAAATCTGGGGCACCATCTTTGCATAACTCCATAATTGCATCAATTACAAAATTGAACAAAAACGGAGAAATCGGGCATCTTTGTCGGACGCCGCTTGTGGTGCGGAATTTGGGTGAGACTTCGTTGTAAACCCTAACGCATCCGGATGTATGAGCATAAAGCACACGTAGTATGTTGACATACTTTTGCGGAACGCCTTTGCGCAGCAAGGTCTTAAACAGGACATTTCGATCGACTGAATCAAACGCTCCTTTGAAGTCTAAAAAGATGGCTATTGTCGGCTGTCGATAGGTGTGCCGCAGTTCTAATATCCGTCGAAGAGTAAAAATGTGGTCGACACAGCCTCTGCCAGGCCGGAAGCCAGCTTGCTGCTCACGGATCTGTGATTCCCTATGCGATGTTAATCTTCGAAGACATTTGGACGCTAATAATCTCGTAATGATGGGAGTGAGACTTATCCCACGGTGATTAGAGCATGAGCTTCGCACACCTTTTTTAAATATAGGTATGATAACCGATTCGCCCCAACTCGGAGGGACGGATTCTGATAACCACACTTCACGGAGGAGATCGCCTAATGTGCTGATTAGGACTTGGCCACCTTCTTTGAACAAAACAGGCGATATGTGATCGGGGCCAGCAGCTTTAAATCGTTTCATGGATTCGATACATGCTTTAATTTCTAAATCATTAGGGGGATCTACGCTAACAGGCCAAGGATCACACTGCCTCAAGTGAGGGAATGATTCTGTTGCAGGCGACCAGCTGAATTGTTCTTCAAAATGTTCGGCCCAGCGTGACAGGCAGCGATTCTTATTAGTGATAAGAGTACCGTCTAATTCCGCTATAGTCTCACTAACTCCTTGTTTCGTAGGCCCAGTCGATCGAATAAGTTGGAAGAGTTTTCGCACGTTACCCGCATTATTTGCTATTTCCATTTCTTCGACCTTATTTAGCCACCACCTTTCTCTGTCTAGTCTTAAGCTCCGTTTAAGTTCATTCTTCACGCGTCTACGCTCTGTATTGTGTCCAGGACCATGAGGTATTTCGCGTCGCTGGTGAAGAATTTCTATAGAGCGCTGTGAAATCCAGTGGGACTTTTGGGTTGGTTGTGCAGTCTCACAGGCTGTTGTTGCAGCGGCTCGCATAAATCCTGCTATTTTGTTCCACCTTTCATCGGCAGTTGCACACTGAGCAACTGGGAGTGAGTTACACAAGGTGGTACTATAAATGTCTTGAACTGCAGGCAGAGAGAATTTTTCGACCACAATGCGTTTCCCATTCGAAGGTTTCGTACCGGAGAACTTTAATGAGAACCTACATCGCACAAGAGCATGATCTGAATCTATGCAGGTATTCCAAAAGGAGCGGCAGTCCTCAATGCAACCTCTCCAGCGAGCACTTATTCATCATCAAAGACAGCAATACACCGGTAGCACGTACCGAATGCTTAACTGCCATACAGCCATGAAAAAGTAAAATCCTAAAAGATGGGGAAGGGTGGGACTTAAATTGCTACGGCTTCTATAGAAGAGTAAGCACAAACAAACTGGGAAGAGGTGCCTACACCTCGAGTGGAACATGCATTCAAACAAGTTTCGTGAACGAGTAGAGCAATATCAGCACGACAGCTTCCTTGCGGCTTTCACTGGCATGCATCATAACAAGCTTTTCTCGTCACTCCGCTTGACAACATACAAGGTTATGCAAACACTCCAAGAAGATGCTTAGTGCAAGACCGCCATTGAACACGGTTTTGGGACATATCCTGAAGCGTAACTAACCATTGCGATATATGATCGCGGGGACACCAGCCTGGAAAACGCGCTGCGCCTACTTTGGAAAGGTTACTAGTAAGAATTTTTAGCTGCCTATGCCATGTGACGGTTTGGCCACCCCGAGATTTACGCCAATCAGGATGTGGCGTCGCAAAAAGAATCTGTTCCGGAAGTCGGTTGTCCGGCATCCGTAAAACGTGACCCAACCAGCGTAACCTATGCAGGTTGATCTGCTTCTCTATATCGACATTACTACCAAACAACTTATTTCGGAGAGCATCGGTGCGCATACGATTGTAACAGCTAACTCCTAGAATGCTGCGGAGACACCGGTTGTGAAATACTTGGAGACGCTGAATGTGTTCTTTACGTAGGGTCCAGGTTTCGCACCCAGACAGTAACACAGCCCGCACTGTCGCTTTATAGACTCTACCCTTGAGTAGCAGAGACAGTCCTTTCTGACGCCAGAGGTGACCTAGGTTGCGGAATGCTACGGTCGCTTTAGAAATACGTGCCGAGACCTCGTCATCTAACGATGCAGAATTATTGATACAACTACCGAGATACGTAAAACGATCTACAATTTCAAGAGCCTGATTGTCAAGTAATAAAGTGCTGTTCGATATGTCGATGTCCTGCAGAAGAACACTGCACCTAGAGGGCGCAAAACGCATTCCAAATGCGGGCACAATACTAGATAACTTGTTCAGTATCGCCTGTGCATCTGTGTATGAGTCGAAGAGCAGAACTATGTCATCAGCATAATCCAAGTCGAGAAGCTTGACGCCTGGCATTATGTGAACTCCGAAGGCGGGAGCCCCGTCGCTGCATAATTCCATGATAGCATCAATTACGAAGTTGAACAAAAACGGAGAAATTGGACATCCTTGTTGGACGCCACTTGTAGTGTTGAATTTGGGAGAAAGCTCGTTGTAAACCTTAACGCATCCGGATGTATGAGCATAAAGTGCGCGTAGTATGTTGACATACTTATGCGGAACGCCTTTGCACAGCAAGGTCTTAAACAGGACATTTCGATCGACTGAATCAAATGCTCCTTTGAAGTCTAAAAAGATGGCTATTGTCGGCTGTCGATATGTGTGCCGCAGTTCTAATACCGTCGAAGAGTAAAAATGTGGTCGACACAGCCTCTGCCAGGCCGGAAGCCAGCTTGCTGCTCACGGATCTGTGATTCCCTATGCGATGTTAATCTTCGAAGACATATGGACGCTAATAATCTCGTAATGATGGGAGTGAGACTTATCCCACGGTGAGTAGAGCATGAGCTTCGCACACCTTTTTTAAATATAGGTATGATAACTGATTCGCCCCAACTCGGAGGGACGGATTCTGACATCCACACTTCACGGAGGAGATCTCCTAATGTGCTGATTAGTACTTGGCCACCTTATTTGAACAAAACAGGCGGTATGTCATCGGGGCCAGCAGCTTTGAATCGTTTCATGGATTCGATACATGCTTTAATTTCTAAATCATTAGGGGGATCTACGCTAACAGGCCAAGGATCACACTGCCTCAAGTGAGGGAATGATTTTGTTGCAGGCGACCAGCTGAATTGTTCTTCAAAATGTTCGGCCCAGCGTGACAGGCGGCGATTCTTATTAGTGATAAGAGTACCGTCTAATTCCGCTATAGTCTCACTCACTCCTTGTTTCGTAGGCCCAGTCCATCGAATAAGTTGGAAGAGTTTTCGCACGTTACCCGCATTATTTGCTATTTCCATTTCTTCGACCTTATTTAGCCACCACCTTTCTCTGTCTAGTCTTAGGCTCCGTTTAAGTTAATTCCTCACGCGTCTACGCTCTGTGTTGTGTCCAGGACCATGAGGTATTTCGCGTCGCTGGTGAAGAATTTCTATAGAGCGCTGTGAAATCCAGTGGGACTTTTGGGTTGGTTGTGCAGTCTCACAAGCTGTTATTGCGGCGGCTCGCATAATCCCTGCTATTTTGTTCCACCTTTCATCAGTAGTTGCATACTGGGCAACTGGGAGTGAGTTACTCAAGGTGG
Source organism: Atriophallophorus winterbourni (assembly GCA_013407085.1). Lineage (NCBI taxonomy): Eukaryota > Metazoa > Platyhelminthes > Trematoda > Plagiorchiida > Microphallidae > Atriophallophorus > Atriophallophorus winterbourni. The sequence continues at coordinate 67,350 of JACCGJ010009520.1, read as the reverse complement.
TCCTATAAATGTCTTGAACTGCAGGCTGAAAGAATTTTTCAACAGCAATGCGTTTCCCATTCGAGGGCTTCGTACCGGAGAACTTTAACGAGAACCTACATCGCACAAGAGCATGATCTGAATCTACGCAGGTATTCCAAAAAGAGCGGCAGTCCTCAATGCAACCTCTCCAGCGAGAACTTATGGCGATATGGTCGATTTGGGCCGAAGGTTGGCTTCCATCCGGCGAGCGCCATGTGGCACATTGACATCTTTTATGGCGAAAGGAGGTGCTGCTAATGAATAATCGAGATTGTGCACAGAATTGCATAAACCGTTCACCATGATCTGTGCGTTGGCTTTCAAGACCAAACATGCCACCTAATTGTGATTCAGATGTATCTAAGCGACCTAGTCTGGCATTCATATCTCCTGCTAAGACAACAATATCGGAGCTTTTTGCACGTCGCAAAAGAGCATAAAGATCGTCGTAGAAGGCGTTCATCTCGTCGTCGGAATTGGTGTTAGTTGGAGCGTAAGTTGCTACAATAAACAAGCATCTCTGATTAGAAGATTTTGAGTTTGGTCTAATATTAGTGGCTAGTCTAACTGCGCACATTCTGCTATTACAAGGAATCCAATCGATTAGACAGGATTCGGCACGCGAATTCAGCACTATACCAACACCCGCCTGTCCTGAAAGGGCAGCTACAGAATCACCAGAGCAGCGCAAAAAGTAACGAGTTGAAAGGTTTGGGGCAGTAAGTTCGGTGATTATAGACGGATCATATAAGCGCGTTTCCGATAAACAGCAAACATCAATAGATAGACTATCTAAGGTAAGAGCCAGTGCAGCTTGCTGGCCTATTTGTCTCAGAGTCCTGACATTCATGGCTCCGATGTGAGCAGAGGTCCGTGGTTTAAGAAAGTGATATGTAGATTCGCGAACAGAAAATGTTCCAACATGTTCAGCGCGGTCTTTTCTAAAGCTGGGATTGACAGACGGAGAGTTGTTAAGAGTGGATGGGGAAGGGGAAGGGTCGGAAACAGTTTGAAGAGTAGGGCCAGCAGTAGCTTGTTTTCGCTTACCCGCCCTGCTGTATGCAGCAGGTAAGGCGACCCTGTTTATCGTGCGCGACGGCCGATGCACTATGGAGTTGGTTTTCGTAGTAATAGTCATGGTCATGGTTGTATGTGGGCTTGGATACTGCCAGGTCGCCCATGCCTAGACAGGAGAACAATTAGGGTTCTCGACCAAAGCCTTTGGCTAAAAAGCCTGACCCACAAGGCAGCGGGTTAGGTTGAGACCGTGTTCGTGCGACCTGCAAGGCAGCAGGGAGTTGCCAGAAAGAGGTGATCATGCTACTGGTGATGAAGACGGCCATTTTACTTATGCTGTCGATTTCTTGTTTCTTTACAGCAAAGGGATTTAATTTTACTCATGAAAGTCGCACAACTGACAATGATTTTGATGAGATCACTTGGTATTGAGATATACGACAATATTGACGTGATGTGGGATGTTTGCAATGACAAACCTCATCAAGGTAAAGTGCCCCACAGTCATAGACAGTGCGTGGGCGAAGATACTATCAGGTCACCCAAGCGTAGACAGATATAGGAATGGAAAATAGAAAGAGAAACGGCATCGAGACTCCAGCGTATTTCCACGATGCTAGCTGTACAGCAAAGACGTATTGCACGATTGCGTATCCGTGATGACAGCGTTCGTGAGGGTGATTATTGTGAAGCTGCTTGTGATCCAATGGATTGGCCACAATAAGGACAGTGGTAACAAATGTGTAATCGACGAGTAATAAGTGAAACAAAATCGATCTGTTCAACCCCCACTCACCCAGTGGGCTGGTGTACACAAATCCATTCATCACTTTGCTCCTCGTTGAGAAAAACCAAGCTTCGAATCCATCGATACCCACAACATCCAGATTCGCTCGCTTCAGCAACACGATAAATTGGAGACCAACAAAAGGACTGACCCATGGACACTAGCAAAATGACGGAATAAACACTTGTTAATCGCAAGGCAAAAGGATACCGTGAAGCTTTAAAATGTTGGTCCATGAACATTGGACGTGATTGCGGCGCTTACCGGTTTCCAATAACTCGGTGAAATGTTCCAGGTCATCGGGGTGGATGAAAGATAGGAACGATTGACCGATCAAATTGAGACTTTCATTGTGAGAGCAGAAAACTTGAGTGCTGCGAATGAGGAAGAAATGAACCGCTTTTAATTTTAGAGTATTGGAGTCAGAGCATGTTTAAGATTTCCCTGTGATTAGCATCAATGGTTTTGTAGCACATGTGTATTGACTAAGGTCAGCTGAAGGTCACTGCAGTCGATTCAGCTTGGTAGCGTGGGTGTGGCAGTAAGTGAACCGAGGCAGAAGTGCATTCTAAAGCTGGTCTACAGGTCATGTTCACTCAATTACGACAGTGCCGCACGTGGATGCTTGGTCATAAGTATAGCATGAAAAATGGTCGCATTTCAAAAGAATAACTTGTGAGTTTGATCAGGAAGTCAATCCTTGGACGTACAGTACAAATACGTTTGCAAAAATGATATGAAGGCTCTTGATTTTGCCGGTACTATTTGGAAAGAACTTTCTCTTGACCGCTCACTCTGGATGCATTGTGTAAAGCGTTGTGTGCAATGTGTAAAAGTGTGGGGCATGATCTGTGGTCATAAACGCCACTGCCGTATAGTGTGAAATCATCACGTTCAGAATTGCGGGCCATCAGCTAATCTCTCACGTGCTATTCTATCCCTGATATAATGTCAGGTAGACTTAATTGATGAATCAGCAACCATAAGTCGGTCGAAAGTGAGAGAAAGGAAGAGTGTTCCATTTTAAGGTAAAATATGAAATGAAGCTGATAGTCTAAGTTTGAGTGACTTACTTGCCGTGTATTTCACGGATCCTCAGGTGGCTGTCCAGCACCGTAAAACACTCCAAGGAACCATGGTACGTTGACGGGTGAGAATGAAGTAGCGGGATGGGTTGAACAAGAAGCCAATGCAAGACTGTGAGCGTTGGTGGAGCATCCAAATCTACGGTTTCGCTAGACTGTTTTGAATCTGCCGTGATCGGATTGGTCTGAGCCCGCCATCGAAAGAGTTCCATTTGCGACGGTGGATCCAAGGTGACGGACGACCAGCAATAGAACTGTAAGAAAAGTGAACCATTCCATCGTGAGGTATCAGGCTTAGGCAGTTCTACCCATTTTCCACTTTTCTTTTTTCTTCTCTTTAGCTTGTAGCTCGTATCCTAAAGTATGTACAATTACCATCACAGGTGGCGAAGAATGTTTCTCATGTGGCAGATAGCATTAACCAGGAGTTAACTAAGGCACCCCTACCTCACTGTTAATTCACTTTTATTGATCGCTAGTATGTCTGTAATCGCACGCGCTTCAATCAAGTGTTAGAATATCTAAACTAACAAGCTCTTGGTGTAGGTAGAGCTCTGCCTAGGCAGTTAAAAACCCTTACTAGTAACCTTTCCAAAGTCGGCGCAGCGCGTCTTCCAGGCTGGTGTCCCCGCGATCAGATATCGCAATGGTTAGTTACGCTTCAGGATATGTTCCGAAACCGTGTTCAATGGCGGTCTTGCACTAAGCATATTCTTAGAGTGTTTGCTTAACCTTGTATGTTGTCAAGCAGAGTGACGAGAAAATCTTGCTATGATGCATGACAGTGAAAGCCGCAAGGAAGCGGCCGTGCTGATGTCGCTCTACTCGTTCACGAAACTGATTTGAATGCATGTTCCATTTTAGGTGTAGGCACCTCTTCCCAGTTTGTTTGTGCTTACTTTTCTGTAGAAGCCGTAGCAATTTAAGTCTCACCCTTTCCCATCTTTTAGGATTTTACTTTTTCATGGTTGTATGGCAGTTAAGCATTCGGTACGTGCTACCGGTGTAATGCTGTCTTTGATATTGATGATGAGAACTCTGCCATCAATTGGTGGTAGACAAGTATGCCATCTTGTATATATGAAAGGTTTAAAAAGCCTGTATTGATCAAGTTTTCAAAATCGAATGACGGCGTAGAAGCAGTAAGCAGAACAGCATTCAGGAACATCACGAGCAATGTGGACATAAAGTTAGAGTGATAGATGTTACAGAGTCCGAACATCAAAGATTAAATCAAAAGTAACAAAGCAGCACACAAGAAGGGATCTCAAAGTGTGTCAGAAAATCGCATCCGCAAGCCACACATAATTATTAAGCCCTTCGATCGACCTTGAGTCAAGCTAACCAATCAAATTCCACCAACGACAACGAAACAACAGTGTACATCTCGAACTGACTAACCATTTCATTAAATCTGTTCCATAGGTTTTCTAACTTGACGAGTTCGCCTTCATTCGCCGCCGTACCTGGTGAACTGCCCTTGGACTGCTTGCGCTTTCTTTTGGCTGCGTGGTTGTTGGTTGGTCCGAAATGGTCTGACAAGGTTTTACGCCTGGAAATTCGTACGAATCCATGTGTCCGATAGGCCGGTTGCGATCGAAATTTGGACTTTCGCCTCGATTTGATCGAGGTAGCAAGCAATTGGTGATCGGGACAGATGGGTTCAATGAGTTGTTGTACACTGGTGCCGATAAGTGAACCCTGAAATAGAGTCAGGAGGACGGCTTCGATAAAAAACTGTTTTGATTGGCACGAAGCTGAAAGTTGTTCGTGCTATCAAAAAACCGCCGATACGCCAAGTGAAATGGAATAAATTTTAAAAGGTCGTTAAAAAATCGCGTTAAAACAAAACGCTAAATTGTGCATCGGTGGCCTGTTATCGTTTTACAGCCATGACAACCTAGCTGAAATTGTGGGAATTGTGTGGCACATGGCATGGAAACAACATTGTGCAATCCAAATAGAAAGCTGGACTGGAAAAACTCGATAATCTGCTTTAGTCACGACTCAATCCTTCGGATGCTCGCTTCCGTAACAAACATGCCAGACGATCCCGGAATTGTGGCGCTGATTATTGATTGGAAAAGATTTTATACGTGGTTCAAAAAGATGCATGCGTTTGTCTGGTAGAGTGCTTGGGCATGAGTATGTTGACAAATGTTCGCGACCGATCGAGTATTCATTTTCATGAAAATAAATTTGAAAACGACCAATTACAGGTGATGACTGGAGTGCTACAACAACAAAAACCTGCGCTGATCAATTGTTTTCACATTTATTCTTATGAAAATGGGCATAACTATGTTCCTTGTTTAAACATTAGATATATGGTATGGTATGAAAGCACAAGCCTGATCCAGGCAAAGTGCCGCACAGTTAGAGACTGCACGTGGGCTAAGATACTGCCAGGCTGCCCAGGCAACCGGGTAGTATCATGCCTACGTTCAATGATGCCGATGACAACGCTTTGTACCCTCCTTCTCGCTTTGCACATCTCATTGTTTATGTTGAACGGCACTATATCTGTATCAGATTGTGCAAATATAATAATATATAATAATATGAGGAAGAAGAAAAAACATGAAATGGTAGTGAGACTCCAGCAGCTCAGTACTTCTGGCCAATCAATTTAGCACATTATATATGGATATTGAAGCTGAGAATTAAATTTATCGGAGATGGATTTAATTAATCAGAGTTTATAACATTCCACACAGCAAGTAGTCAATCAGTGGACTTTCTTAGAACCTGCACAACCAAATAAACTAATCGGGTTTAACACAAGTGGCGTGGGTGTATCAACTTGCTTAGATCTCGCCTGTCTATCTTCGGTAACTTGGGATAGCGCAGGTGAATACCATTCAAACCTGAACCCTGTTCGTATGGACATCCTTTGTCTGACGAAAATTCTGTGAAAGAAGGAAAACGCTACCGAAAATCTGCTCTAACCGTTTCATCGCAAACGTTCTTTTGATGAACGTTCAACACAGTATTTCGCAAATCGGGTTAGTGGGCACATCGAATTTGCATAAGAATGATTCCTACAAGAAATACATTTTAACATTGTGAATTCTCGAACCAAACTCAAGTCTTTTTCGCAAAACACCATCAACTCCAAATCCAACAGAAAAAGCGACTGGTTGGGCGTATGACGCTACTCAAATGTGTGCCAGTCTGGAGAAACCTTCATGAAGGCTTACTCGCGATCGGTCAAACCGTAAGGCGTGAGACTACAATGGTGAGGGTCCTGGGTTCGAATCAAACTCGAGACAGGATATGCACTGCTGATGAGCTCAAATAAGAGCGAAACTCGAGTCCAGTGCTTCCAATGTGAACCGTTGTGATCAACTTTGTGAATATTTCAAAGGACTGGCTACTGATGAGTAGTCGCCAAAACATAAAGCGCAGTAAATCACTTTACGCTTACCCAATTTTGATCGATCGTCTCGGCTAGAGATGGACTGACAAACGCGACGCGGCCATCTTTAGGGTCCACAGCGATGGCGTACAACGCGCGACTTTGTAAACTCAGAATGGCTGGCTGTGTGGTACCGAGAGCTGTGTGAAAAATGGAAATTTAATCTTAGGCTGCAATCACGTCTCGGAATTAATGGATATCGTTGCACTTGATCACAATGCTAGATTAGTGGAATGGTCGACTGTTAGGGATACCAACACGTGCGGAACTAGCGCAGGGATCGAATAGTCTGAAACGTGGGTAATTAGATTGCTAAATGGGGATATTTGACAATCTACCATGTGGAAAATGGACGGGCATAAAAAGCTGCAAAATGATTGGCTCCGTCATGGGCCGGTAAAATGAAACCTTTTATGTAAGTTGGTCCATTCTAAACGGTCCCGGAATTCGGAATATATGATTTTTATTATTAAATTAGAAAAAACCAAGATGGAAAGACCTAGTGGGAAAAAGACTGAGTGGGAAATGAAGAAACGATTAACTGATCTCTTGAGCATCAAAAGATAGCAGGATTGAAGGGGCAATATTGGGAGATGAGCAAGACAGGTATGCGAAGTAATCGTCCCCTCTACAATTAGTTTCCTGTGCACAACAGAATTTCTGAATAATCTCACATTCTATGTCAGACGCAATAGCAGTACAAACACTTTCCGAGTCCAAACGCCTATGTTCAAGACTAACACAAAAAACCTCATTAAAAAAGGCTTTCCTTCGTTCACCAGATCATCAAATACGTACAAAACTGAGTTGCACTCATTACGGCATGGAACCGACTAATTAAAGCTGTGTTCATTTCTGGTCAGTAAATGTGGAATGGTTGCAATCGACAGTTGAATTAGATTTGCGAATGATAATTATGCTCAAGTAGTACCAGAAAAGTCAGCAGCCATTTGGGCAACATTATTGGCGAGAAACAGTTGTTGTAATGATCTACATATTTCAGTAGACGACTCTATCAAACCCCCATGTTAGCGGATGTGCAATCGTGCAGCATTTATGTGCTGTGCGACTGACATCGTGCGGTAGTGAGATGCATGCTGAAACACGCTGGAGTCTCACTACCATTTCTATTTCTATTTCCCCATCATATCTGTCTAGACCTGGGCAACCTGACAGTGTCTTTGGCCCATGTGCAGTCTCTGACTGTGCGACACTTGGCCTGGATCACGCTTGTGCTTTCATACCATACCATACCTTGTGAGTGTGAGATTCATTCACCATTCAGAAGAAAACGAAATAATAAAAAACAACTCACTTGAGCAAACGTGGTGGAGTAAGAACAATGTTTGTCCAGCAATTCGGATGACATCGGATTTTTCCAACTCCACATTGGAACCGAGGATTTGTCTGGAAATCGGAAGAGCATCTTGAAGCATGATGAGACATTGACCCTCGCGATTGCGTCGTACTTGAGCAGCGAGTCTGGATTGTTCTTTCCGCAGTTGTAAGCGAAGAAGTTTGGACATTTCGGAAGCTTCCTCCGGATTATTCGAGTGGCTTCTAGTTGGTTTATCGCGTCTTCTATCTTCGTAGATTGAATGGTGCACGCTAAAACGGGAGGGCTGACGATTCAAACGTATCCTACGCGGTCGAGGATCGAATGAAGACTTTCGCAGTACAGCGGGTTGACTGAATTCGAAAAAGAAAAGATTCAAGATTTATGGTTGAAAAAGCAATTAACTTTACAATAACCAGCTCCACTCGTCTGAGTCGCTCGGCGAATGGCATATTTTCGAGACCAATGACACGCTTAGAAGCTCTCTGATATATGCGATCCAGTAGTAAGATATATTTTGGAGCCATGGTGTCCAGACTTGTGCGGCATAGTCTAGAATCGGGTGTATATATGTGTTCATTATGAGCGAAAAACACCCCGAAAAAACGTCCAAATATCCGCCGTAACATGCCGAGCAGCCGAGACGCGTTTTTGTAAACGATTTTGCATTGTAGACCATTTTTCAAACTACCATAAATCCAGACACCCAGGTCCTTTTCTTCTTCAATGTACTCCAGGTTTCTGTCACCGAGCTTGTATTGATAGGAAAAGCCAAGGTCACAACCGATCTGAATGATCTTCGACTTTTGCATATTCAATGACAGTTTATTTTCGGATGACCAGTTTTACAAAGCTTTCAAATCGTTTTACAGCAAAATACAATCATCAGCATTGCTGATTCGTCTCCATACTTTTATATCGTCAGCAAACAAAACCATCTAACTGTCATTTGGTATTGGTATATCGTTCATATAGTCTAGGAACAGTATTCATCCAAGCACTGAGCCTTGTGGAACACCGGTATTGATATATGAATAATTTTTGAAAAATAGAGTCTTTTCGTTACCACGGTGCACTGCAACTGCAACCGAATCAACTTCGATACTATTAACAGCTACGTACGATCGCAAAGATCGTGTTGCTTAGACGACAATTAACTTGATTTGGATCATGTTAATCTTATTCTCATCTCTACATCAGTTTTTTCATTGCATGCTTATTCAGATATTTTGGTATCATCAGTTTTCTTCTGATTTAAAGTCCGTGCGAATCGGATGAACTTCACTAGTTACTGGAAAGTATGCTGGGTTGCTACAATGACAAACTATAACGTACAGCAGTGACCGATCAGCAAAGCAGATGCGTGAAAAAAAAATGTTTGTAGGAAAACGGTTAGAGCATTTTCGGGTAATGTTTCGCTTCTGATACAGAAGCTTCATCAAATGAAATGTGTCAGTACGAACAGAGATCAGGTTTACATTGCACTGACCTGACCATTCCCAGGATGACTAAGAACTGCTCAGTCCATGGTGGGCGCTGAGATTGTCTAAATAGACTGACTGGACTAAGATCAATTGGTGTACACACATTTACATGCTGTGTAATCCTTTAATTGTTCTGATGGTTTTCAAATGTGATTGACATCCACCGACACATAAGCTTGATTGCGGATATACCCTGCACACACTAGGGATCACGCACGTTAATCCGCTGAAGTAGTGGACGCCAGATAGTGAAGATATCAGCCCAATCAACATTTTCTACCACATCCTTACCAGCCTTTATTATTTAAACCTCCTCAGCTTGAACTCGTTTCGTGTATGATTTTACGACTATCATTAGCACATTTAACGCTATGACTTGGGTCCAGCACGTGTTCAGCTCGGGCTGAATGACATTCACTGCAATTGCGTGCTTGCTCACCGATTCGCTTTTTATGTTCGTTTATCGCCTTACTGATTAATCTGGAACTTTTCCCGTTATATACTTCCGAGCAACATTGCGATTGCTTTGATAGATGAAATTTGCCGTGCAGCCTGAATCTTTTATGCTTAGGATGCGCTATAAGCATCGGAGCCTTCTACCACTTTTATACTTTACGCTCATACCTGCGTTATCGGAGATTCTACTTATTCCATATAACGCGTATTTAACCGTATCTAATTAAGCTCTTAGGGTAAGCATAATCACATTAACTGCACTTACACACCACGAACGGATTCTGGGTATTTGCTGTCATCAGGCGAAAACAGTAAATATAGGCTTATTGAGCTCTGTAACAGTGGACAGCAGATACATTTGATACACCCTCCGACATTCCGAATAATTCCTTATTTGTTTCGTCTGTATGACGGAGACCGATCAGTTTCCGTGCCCATACACTGAATATCACGAGACCAGATTCTTTTTCGTATGGTACACTTGATATGACGCAGCTTCGGTGTCAGAAGCCAAACGGTATCAACAAACTGGTCTAACCGATTCATTAAAATGTGGATTTTTTGTTTCAAGCTCAAAGGTTTTGCCCAATCAAAACATGCAAAGGCACATTTGAATGCAGATTAATTGTACCAACATCATCCAACAGTGGCGTGCAAGCCCAACTTGTTTAATAAAAACTATCTTTCTCATAAGTGATGTGTTGCTCACATCCCCCGAAATTACACTCCACTACCGGTTTCTGGCTGCTTGCCGTCATCAGGTGGAGACAGTAAGATTAGGTTCATAACTTGAGCAGGCATTTAACATCCGTTAGGAATTTACTTTAGCACATAATTTGAAGCATCTCTTACTCATGAGTAGTTGCGTGATAACATATCGTGATTTTAGGATAAATAATTCCGAATAGACCGAAATCAACTAAAATCGATCATCCAAGCCATTTTCGAAAAAACGTCTCGATGACCGAACCAATTCTCGAAACGTACAAATGTAATTTAGATGTGAATTACTCTTCAAACTTATTTCTAAAGATCTACTCTATGGTGAGTTGAAATAAGGAAGTCGACCTTTGGGCGGTACAACGACGTTTGCAAAAAAGATATGCGAGCTCTCAACATTGACACTACGAGTTAGGAAGAACTGACTCTTGGCCGCTCACTTTGGAAGCTTGGTGTAAAGGGTTGTCTGCAAGCTGGCTACGGGACGTAGATCACCCCGCCGGCGTGTAACTAACTCCGATTACTGACAATTGCAGTGAGCGCCGCGGAAGAGATTGTCATTCCCGAATTAGACTGTTCATTGATTCTAAAAACGCTGGCACACGAAAGCATCATACGTTTGCGATGTACATCCATAGCCGATATCTACTGGAGGCCAACACCAACTCCATATGTCATTAATCATTAACCGGCCATGGTGAAATTCGAGCAACGAAGCAAATTATACCAGGAAACTATGCATCAAACGTTTTTCGGGAAGTGATAAAAACATGGAGTCGAAAGTAAGAACAAGAGGATGGTAGTGCACGAAGTGGAAAAATGACCACCATGCTGTTATTGGAATTTTGCAAAAATATTCCAAACAGCTACCGGTGCTGCATTGCACCGATTGTGGGACTTAGATTAGTCCCCACATAAAAGCTAAATTTCAATTTGCAAATAAGGATTTATCCTCAAATTCTCAAATAAATGGGTTTAGCACAAAGTCAGAACGGCGTTCGAATGTCAGGTCACGGATACGAATACATGATGAGTGGCAATAACCGCGAAACCGGTCGTGTGCTTCCGTCCAGCTTTTCGAACGTCATATACTACTTATTAATACAATCTGTTCGTACTTAATCGAATTTCATTCTACGTGAAAAGGGTTGGATTGATGGTTTTCTTCATGGAATTGATAGTGTTCTGCAGTTTTGGTGTTACAACGGACTTAAATAACGCGAAGCTAACAATATCGATGAAAAATAAATACTTTTTGGCGCATCTGGAGGCAAAGTTGTAACCGATTCAATCAAGCAGCGGGTTTAGTGCTAAATTGTTGCTGTTGGTTGCGGTTGAGTGTTTTGGTAAGAATAGTGTTGGTGATGTCAGCCTTAATAGCGGCGATTGGACTCCGTTTACCCGAACGGATGCACAATCGTGCAGTACTTCTGTGCCGAGCCGCTAAAACTGTAATAAATTTATTGGCCATCCATAGTGAGCGGACTGTGAAAACACACTGAAGTCTCGCAGCCATTTACAGTCGATTTCCATTTGCTATACTTGTCTAGGCCTTAACAACATGAGAGTAATTCAAAGTAATTCAAAGTTTTAATGGTCCAAAAAGCAAATACTTTACAGTAACCATAGATTAAAAATTTAGGGAATGCATAAAAACAACACAAATGTTTTATCAACATGGAAAGTAAGCACGTGTATTCAGGTGCGAGGTTAGATTTATTCAACAAATACTTGTCAAGTTCAGGCTTGATGCGCAAATGAAATGTGGGGGCTGAGAGTTCCATATAAAATAAACTCGGACAACAAAAAACCTTCGACAATTTGATCTGAAGTGTGGAATAATTAACTTGTAGCCTTGCGATCTGCTACCACGTGCTTCTTGCCGATGAAACAGGTGTTCAAGTGGGTGATTCACTGTATGCAGAATGTTGAACAGCAGGATCAAGTCACAGGATCAAATTAACCTTCGTGCATTCTATGACTGTGCGGCACTTTACATGGATACGGATTGTGCTATCAAGCATACGTTTGCCTTCTAGGGATAGTTGTTCCGTAGGAGTTCGAACGAACTGTCACCACTGAGATTTAACTTCAAAGACATTACCTATGTGTGTGACGGGGTGAGCGGTTATTGAAAACGCAAGGTTGCTACGTGCATGAAATGAATACCTTTTTCCGAGTCATGGTGTCGGGTCACCATGTAAATGTTTCCAATATTATCATGACCATTGGTATTTGTGATGGCAACATTGCTGTTCAGTTGTCGAAGTAAACGAATAAACAATCAAAATAACGAGAGTGGCGTTCGTGTCGGTGATTTGATATAAAGTCTCGGGTGGCGGAAAATGAGCAATCGTTTTTCAACTAGTCAAGCGCATGCGGATCCTGATCCTACTGCCCCTACCTGATGAGTGCAAACAGCACAAAACCGGTCGTGGGGTGTGTGTGTGTGTGATGGAGATACATGCAAATGAGCTTTTTTAGTCAAACTAAGGTTTTACAGCCACGTTACCCCGCAATTCAAGAATATATATATATATATAAATATATATATATATATATATATATATATTTACACAATCATTTAAAAATGAAAAAGTGCCATCCGGCAATGCACGAGAAAAAGAAAGAAAGAAAAAAAAGTACAATATGAGGGGGAATTTTTTTTGTCCATTGTTCCACATGTCGATTTTTTCAAGAATAGAAGATTAGATCAATCGATACATGTAAACATGATGATAGCAGACAATAAATGTTTCGTAACACAATGATGGCCTTAGTCATTTCAAGGCTCACTGAACCTAATCTTACTGTCTCCACCCGATGACGGCAAACAGCCAGAAACCGGTAGTGGTGTGTAAGGGGTGGGGATGTGAGCACCACAATACATTGGTCTTTTATATTCGCCTTGAGCGCTTGGCCAGGAACATTATAGTTCATTATAGTTCATTATAGTTCTTTGTAAGAACCCTATATAACAGTGGCATACAAGTTTAACTTTGTTTACCACTTTTCCACTGTCTCAAGGCACGCTGAACCTGATCTTACTGTCTCCACCTGATGACGGCAAACAGCCAGAAACCGGTACTGATGTGTAAGGGATGGTGATGTGAGCACCGCAATACATTAGAATGGTGTCCCCTTTCGTAACAGCTGTAATAGGTGTACGGGACTCTGTGTGTAGTATATTCAATAGAATTTAAGTTTCCATGTTTAGTAAAAAGTTGCGAGTCACTCGAGCAAGATTGGTGAATTTCTGGGCTTCCGAGAGCAAGAAGAGGAGAGGAGGACTATGAAGTTGTTGGCACACAGAGTCGGAACCTTCTAAAATCGCACAACAGACTACAAATCGAGGCACTGATGAAATCCTACGAAGTTGGTGCCATATACAACATAATCGTGTGGATTGTGCGATGACTGCTTGATTGTGATACAGAGCTTCGATTTCCCAGAACGTAGTTATCACAGAATAGATCTTAGTGGAATCGGTTCGAATGGTAATATCACACTGTGATCACCTAACAAATATTTCGCTGGAACTGAGTGAATTTAAACCGATGAATCGTTGTAAGAAGTAAAAACGGACTTGATTGCATGATTTGATAAACAGTGAGTGACGCACTATCTTGAATACGATCAGGTGGTGATTAGCTGAATCACATTTAGACTGCAATGTTTTGCATCGATCGCGCTGATGTTTGAAGTTTTCTGAATACTTGCTACCTACGTGAACCCGTAGAGCTATTTTGGATGTTTTTTCCAGGGAAGATGCCAGAGATGCTCATTCCAGGTAAGCTAATGGATAAAGGTAAATTGAAGTCAAACTTGAGCCGATGATCAAGTCAACGATTTAATCCGGAAGACCGCTCGTTCTCCTGTTTAGGCAGGGATCTATCTGGAAATAGTGGTCACATCTCCAACATTACACACCGAAACCGGTTTCTGGTTGTTTACCATAATCTAGTGGGGGCAGGAAGACCAAGTCCAGCTTCTGGTCTGCACGAGTGGCTCCCCGAGCCCGGAGGAACTGCTCCTACCAACAGCAAAAGCGTCGATAGCGTGACTGGCACCTGCAAACCAGTTTGATTCGAAGAGATGGAGCTCGTTAGCCTGGGAGGGCATTTCATCTAAGGGAAGGAAACCCCTGGTTTTAAACCTCCGCTGCCTTGCGGCTTCGGGAGAAAACCCTGAGGAAAAATCTGGAGCAGAGTCTTGTAGACGGTTAGTTGGTACACACCACCTCTCTCTGGCAACTCCCTGCTGCTTTGCAGGTCGCACTTGGTTGCGCAAAGGCTAGAGAAGCTGACTCGAACAAACGCCGAGTGGTGCTGGGGACGCCGCTTTGTACCCGAATTGCTAAGACTATTCAAAAAAGCCGACTCATCCTCCAGAAGGAGATAGTAGCACAAAAGTAAAGTAAAGTAGGAAGACCAGGTTCAGTGAGCCTTGAAACAGTGAAAAACTAGTAAACGACGATATATTTGCAAGTCACTGTTAAATAGGTTTCATACAAAGAAACTAAGATGTTCAATTAGAGAATCACAAAGTGATTTCTGTTCGGATGACCCATCTACCGCTGTGCTCACATCCTAAGCACCAAATAATTTTGCTAAATAAAACTTCGTGTAAAAGACTAAAATCGTTTTCTGCTTTTACTTCATGTAAGACATCTAGTATTCAGCTAAGTGCGGTGTCAATACTGAAAGCAATTCAACCACAGCTGGATGCATCGCAACTTTACTTGCCAGCGTAGGGGCAATTCCGAACTAAGGATCTACATGCCACCTGGGGCTTGGTATTATTTGGCTGTAGCAAGACGAGACTTCTTGAGCCTGAAAGCAGTTGTGGATTTGTCAAATAAGTGAAGGTTTTGAGTCATGGCCAGTTACGTGTGTCATCAATGATTGATTAAGTCAGTGACATTTGCAAATAAATCAAGTTCTATTTAAAATACTCATTGGCATACACTTCCATCACAGACACACCACGATCGGGTTCGTGCTGTTTGCACTCATCAGGTAGGGACAGTAAGATCAGGATCCGCATGTGCTAGAAACAATGGAGAAATGGTACACTCTTAGATAAAATTGGCGAGACAAGGATGATTTTAAAATTTATTACTAATTTATCATTTCTTCAAGATTCACGAGAAGTCGAATCGCACTCTCTACACTTTTTTATGCGACTATCTCCTCCTGGAGGTTGAGTCGGCTTCAATGAAGATTCTAGGGAATTTGGGTACAAAGCAGCGTTCCCAGCACCACTCGGCGTTTGTTCGAGTCAGCTT
The DNA here is from genome assembly GCA_013407085.1 of Atriophallophorus winterbourni. Classification (NCBI taxonomy): domain Eukaryota; kingdom Metazoa; phylum Platyhelminthes; class Trematoda; order Plagiorchiida; family Microphallidae; genus Atriophallophorus; species Atriophallophorus winterbourni. Next base: position 51,739 of record JACCGJ010009520.1, on the reverse strand, counting down.
CTCTAGCCTTTGCACAACCAAGTGCAACCTGCAAGGTAGCAGGTAGTTGCCAGAAAGAGGTGGTGTACACCAACTAACCGTCTGCCAGACTCTGTTTCAGATTTTTCCTCAAGGTTTTCTCCCGAAGCTGTTCCCGCGATCGGGTATCCCGCAAGGCAGCGGAGGTTTAAAATCAGGGTTTTCCTTCCCTTAAATGAAATGCCCTTCCAGTCTAACGAGCTCCATCTGCCCGAAGCAAACTGGTTTTCGGGCGCCAGTCACTCGCCTTCGCCGTTATTTTGTTGGTAGATGCAGTTCCACCGGGCTCGGGGAGCCACTCGTACAGGCTCTCTACACTTGGCAGGCACTTTCATCGTTTCGGTCACATTGCAATGGAACGATGGTCCTTTTTAGATCAAATTGTATAATGACCCAGCCAATGAACATGTTTTGCGAGCTGCAATACAAACATTGCGCTCGAAGTGGATAGCTTTGACTCGATGGTTTCTTAAATTAGATTACTTTCAAGAGCTGTAATTTGATTTTGTCCTGATCTGTTTTCCTTCGACAAGACTTTCATGGAATTCGCCTTGCTCGTATGGAACAAATGAGTAGTATAACATAAAACGGTAGATGGTCTGCCCGAAAAAATATCAAAACGAACGCTCAATCTTTCGTTTTTTTCTATCTGAAGCACCACAGTTGTCGCCAATTGAATGAACGCGCAAGCATCGGACGCAACTCGTGTCACATTGTCCACGGATAGAGGTCGGTCGATGACGTTACGCGTGTTAGGCGTGGTTCATGTTCACGTGATTGAAAACCGATCGATAATTGAAGGTTTTAAAACCTCTCGTTTGATTTCGGTCGAAAAAAGGCTCCCGTTATGGATATTTGAGCAACGATGCATAAGAGAGGATGACTTATTGAATTGAAGTGATCGGATATAATCCATCTCATTAATTCGCATCGAAGGTCAATGGTGTTTATTTGGTGTGTATTGTTGTGATGACTTCTTATTTATATGTAACCCGCATCATATAAACGGATACTTGCTGATCGATTTATATATGAAAACAAGGTAAAATACGTTGTACTTGTTTCCTGATTGCATTTTTAATGAGCTTCCCCATGCGAGATTAGTAATTTACCGGAGAAATTCGCGTTTAGTACCATTCCAAAATAAACCCGGCCTTGACAGCTACTAGGAGACAATAATCAGGGTCAACAACATGGTGCACTTTTGCAAGGTCACTGTGTCCTTTCGAAATGGAGAGTACGGTCAAATCGATAAACGGGGAAATGAGGCGATTGGTGGTAGAGCGGTAAAATGGACCTGGTTTGTCGTGTGAATTTGACAAGAGTAGTTTGGCTTGATAGAATGTATTGAAACTGGTTGGGTGCAAATTATATTAGTGACCGGTAAAACAATGGTTAGTGCTATTGATCTATGGAATGAATATAGATTGTGTATCGTAATTATTGTTATCGGAAGGAAGTTAGTGAACATGAGCCTCGGGTCGGTGGAAGTGTCATACAGTCGGATTCCAAAGGTTGTCATAGCCGAGGGTGGCAGCGGGGATAAGCTCCCACTGTCTATAAAATGCTCCCATATGGCGCGCGTCTTAAATAGACTCTGACAACCAAGTCCAGCTTCTGGCCTGCACGAGTAGCTCCCCGAGTCCGGAGGAACTGATTCTACCAACAGGAGATGGGGGGGCGAGTGACTGGCGCATGTAAACCAGTTTGCTTCGGGCAGATGGAGATCGTTAGCCTGGGAGCGCATTTCATCAAAGGGAAGGAAAACCCTGAGTTTAAACCTCCGCTGCCTTGCGGAATACCCAATTACGGGAAAGACTTCGGGAGAAAACCCTGAAGAAAAATCTGGAGCAGAGTCTCGTAGACGGTTAGTTGGTGCACACCACCTCTTTCTGACAACTCCCTGCTGCCTTGCAGGGCGCACTTGGTTGTGCAAAGGCTAGAGAAGCTGACTCGAACAAACGTCGAGTGGTGCTGGGGACGCTGCTTTGTACCCAAACTCCCAAGACTCTTCGTTGAAGCCGACTCATTCTCTAGGAGAAGATAGTCACACAAAAGTAAAAGTAAGTAAGTCATACAGCTTGGTAGATCGGGTCTTGAATGGAAAATAAGAGATCGTAATAGAGTGCATTGAATTCTAATTCCACGAAGCTGGAATGGATGAGGTGTATTATTATATTATATTTGCACAATCTGATACAGATATAGTGCCGTTCAACATAAACAATGAGATGTACAAAGCGAGAAGGGGGGTACAAAGCGTTGTCATCGGCATCATTGAACGTAGGCATGATACTCGGTTGTCTACACCGAAGTAGGGGTGTACATACTCTGAATGGAACATTAAGGAAAGCTAGCTAGCTAGCTACAGACGTTTTAATTCAATTGAACCCGTGTTTCCCAATACTTAATTTTTGGAATTTAGTATCAATTGATGTGGAAATTGTCCAATATTTCCAGTCAATAAAATGAATTATTCAATGGCTATTGAGCTTTGAATCATTCAACAACTTGTCTTGAATATAAAGTAACATACAATATTATTATTGTCATTATTATTATTTTCAATAGTATTATTATGCACACGGTAACTCATTCGCCAACATGTGAAAGCAATTTTCGTGAATTCCCCATCCTATCCCTTCGAGCTATTGGCATTTAATACTCGTTTACATCAACACAGAACCAAACCAAATAAAACAAAACAAAACATTGTTTGTTTATTTACACCCCAATGATGACTAACCTTCGTTCCCGTTTCGTCGGAGAGGTAGTTGTCATGTGTCCCCGATGGAATTCCAAGCCATCGATCTCCAGAAACGGCGGCGGCGTTGGTGGTTCATGGACCATGAATGATTCATTTATCGTCCGAGGATGTAGAGACTTTCGCCGCCCGAATCGCCCTGTGCTCGGTTTGAAGACTGTCGCCGAGGTCGCAATGGGTTCACTTAGCATGTGGAACTTTCGGATGCCTGTGGTTGTGATTAAAAGTTGATAGTGATGAACAATGGCACAGTTAATCGCAGTTTAAAAGTTGTAAGCAAAATGAACAAAGTAAGCAAGGAATGAAAACGCACACCATACGATGGAGGTGTTAATGATGGTGAGCATAGGTTGGATTTTATGCATCCTGAAGTGTGTGCAATATGCTGGAGTCTCACTACCATTTCCTGTTCTTTTTCTTCCTCATATCTGTCTAGGCCTGACAAATCTGACAGTATCTTAGCCCACGTGCAGTCTATGACTGTACAGCACTTTGACGGGATCAGGCTAGTGATTTCATACATTACGATTTGATAACTGTTTCGGTTTTTTGCTTCTAGGTCAAATTGTACCATGAATTATCATCCGAAATCATTAATAGTCGGTCACATAGTTGAGTGCTCTTCCTTTCGATTAGTAAATAACGATTCATACACACAGGGGCCAATAGCATAGCTACGCGCAGGAGTGGGTTTACCGTTGCTATGACGGTTTTTCGAATAAGAATGACAGCACAGCACCTTGCATTTCTTAGCGCTGGTCCACGGATGACAATATAATACATCATTCTTGTCATGTTACATGTTACATTGGAATGGGAGAGCAAATTTCAATATACGATCAATAAAATTATTTCCAATGTTTCTAGTTCCCAGGATGATTTAAAAATTCCAACTTAAAACGCAACTTTGGCCAGACCGCACCTATTAAAGCCAAATTGCAAAGTGTCAAACTCATGGCAGCAAAACCCATCTCTTCTTTATACGGGAAAAAATTTGTCTTCATGGCATATTTCGGTGCGTGTGGGATATTAACAACACACGCGTGCGAGTGCAAATGAAAAAAATCAATCATTCTTGAAACATCACGTGGTTTAGTCGGACGGGAGAAATGAACACTTCAGGTTGGAGATTAAACCGGCAAAATTAAATGTAAATTGCTAATAACCCTGCAAAACGTTATCGATCCCAGGGTGATGGGTGTTGGAAAAGGCAATAGTGATTTTGGACTGGCGTTATGGGTAGCCTATGGTGAGATTTGCTCACCAAATTAATATTTCTCAACTGTTATTCTCGAACGAATTAATCGGCATATGAAAGCCGCGTGATTGGATATTTTACCGTGGTCAAAGCGCCTTTACTATCCACCCTTAATGAGCCCAATGAACAGTGTCAGTGAATCGCAAATTATTCTATCTAACTTTCGAATCTATTGATGTGTTTTTACACCCGGTCACGTGTTCGAAAAGCTTCATCTAAAATGCATGCGTATTGATCGGAGTGGTGGCGAACACAAGACTTGTTCACAAGCGCTTTGACTTCGGGATGTAGTAGCGCTTTTAGCATCGCCTGCGAGCCAGGCGGAAGTAGGTGACCTCTATGTAAATCACCTATAACATCTCGTTTTAATGATGCAATGAGATTCGTTGGATGTGTAAATACGATGGGAATTGGTTGCCATTGTTGATGTATTAATTTTACACCTAAAGCTGAGCAAATGGACGGTAATTTAGACTATGCATAGTTTATTAAACTCCATGATATTTCATACACAGAGGCTGACAAATCAGAGGAGCCTGTTCTATTCTATCAGTTAGTTGTTTCCTAACATACCATTTTATACTTTGCAGATTTACTTCGTTTATAATATTATACCAGACAAGAAACATTACGGGGGGGCATCAATGCGCCCAGTTGTTTTCAGTAGACAGCTAATGTCGTAAGTCTGGGTCCATGCATAAACGCATAATCAATAACTGTCCGTTGCGCTTTCGGGTATATTGATCCAAAAATTACAAGCACCACGAACGTGCGTATGATTCATGCAAGCACAAACAACGACCTCGCGTAAAGTTGTTTCGTTCGTGCGTGCACGTCTGAACTTTCAGTGGGGTTCGAAACATTCCAGTTAAACGCATAAAAGCTCCTATTTTGTGAGCCAAAGATATATTTAGAGCGGCATTTCATATCAAGCTGTACAATACGTGCATAAGAAACCTGAAATCTAGGCAATGAATATGATCAAAATAAAGCATTAAACGCAATTCCAAACCCCGTGATATTGATTAATTCTTTGTCTACGGTAATTGATATACGTATTTTATGATATTTTTATGTTATTCGGCTTAATTATGGCATAAATAAAAAACATGATTAATTTTTATGGATCAGATGCCAGACGCCGCCTGGCAAGTGCACTCCGATGGTGACTGAAGGTACCGACGGGAGCTACTGAGTAATCGACTGCTTGTTTGAGGTGGTAACTAGAGTTACCGTCAGTAGACAAAGGTTCGTTATAAAAAACCACAAACCAATCGCTTCTGAACACTAGACTAAATATCCCTTTTTACCAACTTTTCAATCAGGTAGCGATGGTATTGTGAGGATCTACATGTCTTGATACAGTGAAGAAATGATAAAACAAAGCTTGAAATTTGAAGATACGGTTAGATAAGAACCGTAAAACCAACCTCTTAAACTCCATTAACACGGAACACCTCCGGTTGTGGTTAAACACATGGACTTGGGCAAAATATTTTTATTCGCACGCTTTACCAGGTAACTATGGAATGCTCGAGCGCCGCACCTATTCCACACGGGTAAAATCGCTTAGCTATCGATCGAAATAATTAATCACCGTATTTTAGTCAAATGTTCAAACCATCCGGACGAATTACCGTACCAATGTGTAAAAATTGTAGGTGGTTGAGGGGCTAGTTAAAATTATCAAGGAAAATTAATGTTGTAACCCCATGAACAAGTTCAGTTGGCACGAAAATAACGGATCAGTCGAATGGCGTAATCAGACTGCAATCCAATCAATTGCAACATCGTATTCTCGACTATGTTTCACGAATTACGACCAGCGTTTGGGTCACACTGTCACGCTAGTAATTACCAACAGATAATTATTGTTGTTTATGCGTTCGCCACCGCGAGATAAGGTAAATAAAGGGTTACAAACAAGTTTGAATGGCACATGGATGACGGTATGTCTGATCCATTGAAGTGAGTGTTAAATGTGGACCAAATGACGAAAGGCGGAAAATGCTTGGCATTATAAACTAGCTTTTAATTACCGCGCATGTATGCCATATGTGACATAAACATACATCGAGTACAGGATTTTGGCGAGTAAGATATGGATTGTTGAAAAGCCTGCGATCGCGTGATTGCCAGGAAATTTGAAAGCAATCGGTAAGAGCAGATGTTTGGTAACGTTTTGGCTCTGACGTAAAAGATTCGTCAGACCAAGGCTAATATTCAGACCAGGGAACGTAATTAGATCGCTCTCCATCCACTGAACAGCCTATTGAAATCCCAGGAATGTCGAGGCAATTAAACAAACACCGGATCTATTGTCCTACGCAATCAACACAAAATGAATTCGGTCAAGGTCAGGAATGTGCAATGTGATGAAGCGAAGTAACATTCGAGCGTTTCGAAATTCTCATCGAGTTGGACATGGGTGGAGATAGCCACAAGCCACATGAGCTTCAACCACCCGGCAAATTTTTCGGGCGTTCTTAATTGATCAAGTAATAAAGACAGTGAGATTGCATAATGCGGTCAGCAACCAGCAAGATTTTTTGAAGTTTAAAGTGCAGTTGAACAATTTTTGTCAGCGATTTTTATTCTGCCGTTTGTGATAGTTGGTTGAATTTCAATTCAGTTGCCATCCACTTATCGGCGAAAAAACGTACTTCGATCGAATGAACACCTCACTGGACTGTTTGGATTCGTAATGTGAAAGAAATTTCAACTTAATTCGTATTCGCGTTAACACCCTTGGTCTGACGAAGCTTCTGTGTCAGAAGCGCCAACCGATTCTTTGTACTTTAAGCGATATTTGGAGAATAAGTTGTTTATATTTGTGAATACTCATCCGCGCCAAGCCCATCGAACTATTCACAAAGTTGATCACGACACTCCATAATGGAAGCACAGGACGCGAGTTTCACTCTCATTTGAGCTCATCAGCAGTGCATATCCGCCGTTTCGGGGGTGGGATTCGAACCCCCGACCATCACCATTGTAGTCCCACACCTCAACGACCTGGGCTACCGTCCACCGTTTGACCGATCGCAATTAAGCGTTTTATGAACTGTTCTCCGGACTGGCACATTTGAGTAGCTTTGTTTGCCCGACCAGTCCAGAAGGGGCCAGCAACATCTGTTGTGGTCGCTCAACCGAACAGATATCCGTGTCAGGTCTTCCCATCGGATACAGTGTAAGCTAAGACTGATTAGATCTGATGGGCATTGTTGTTTGAGCGATATTTGGAGAATAAGATGTTTATATTTGTGACTACTCATCCGTGCCAAGCCCATCGAACTTTGTACTTTCTTATCACGGCTGTGGTCGGCTACCGTTCATCAAACCTCAGGAACAAACAGAGAAGTTGGTTTGGGTAGGATTATGTTGCACTTTTTCATAGCCCTCCAATAGTTTATAAATAATACAACACTATTATTAACCCCAACAACCAACTTAGTTGGGACAACGTGAAACCTGTAAGGCATGGATTTGTTTGGATCAATAAACTGTTCAATCATTCTCGTAATTGTATGTCCGTGTAAGAACAAGGATTAAACGCTTATTAAACCAAAAGACAAAACGGGACGCACAACGTATACTACCGTATGTATGTATGTATGTATGTATGTATGTATGTATGAAATCACAAGCCTGATCCAGGCAAAGTTCCGCACATTCAGAGACTATAAGGTATCCATGAGTTCTCATCACTCGGGGCAAATAACGCTTAGTACATTTCTTAGAACAATTCAAAATACTTTCTTTAATAACACTTAAAATTGGTTCCTTTTTGTTCTCGCATCGAGCTATCAATAAGTGAATTGTTCTCAACTGAATAATGAATCAAGTGGAACATAACCGGTGTGAAAGGTTCGAGTGAATCAAGCAAATTAGTTGACACTTGGTGAGGTGATGCTTTATCTCACCGGAAATCTTACATCTCAAAAATTGGTTAATTTTAACGATCGATAATTATCTGCAGACTTCTAAACATTAGATGAGTTGTCGTTTAACGAACTATGATGAACGAAACCCATGAGTTAGATTTATTTTGCCTCAATGACTTTAGGCAGTTAACGCACTCCAGCAAATTTCTTAGAATGTCAAAATAAGGAAATGTATATGTAAACAAGGACTTTATTTTACTTTGTGCGACTATTTTCTCCTGGAGATTCAATGAAAATTCTATGAATTTGAGTATAAAGAGGCGTCCCCAGCTTCACTCGGCGTTTGTTCGAGTCAGCTTCTCTAGACTTTGCACAACCAAGTGCGACCCGCAGGGCAGCAGGGTGTTGCCAGACAGAGGTGGTGTGCACCAACTAACCATCTACGAGACTCTGCTCCAGATGTTTTCTCAGGGTTTTCTACCGAAGCCTTACCCGCGATCGAGTATCCCGCAAGGCAACGGAGGTTTAAAATCAGGGTTTTTTCCCTTCGAGGAAATGCCCTCCCAGGCTAACGAGCTCCATCTGCCCGAAGCAAGTACAGACAAGCTTAAATGTCATATCGCTTCCCCGATAAATTTCGCGGGTGGGTTGACTAAGCACTGAGGCCACAACAATGCGACATCATCTTCACTGCCATGGACAGCATTACATTGGTAGCAGGTGCAGAGTGATTCACTGTCATAAAAACATGTTAAAATCCCGAAAAGATGGGAAAAGGGGGACATAAAAAGCTATTGAAACAGTATAAGATTAAGCACAGACACACGCAGTGAAAATCAATACCATATCACCTAAAATCGTACTTGGATTTTCATTTCATGAAGATGATATCGCAATTAGGTTTCTTATTTATGTCACAGTGTCTAGAATCTGAGTGATGCAATGAAGGCCTCAGCATTATTCTCACAATAGGCGTCATCCGCAACATTAAAAACAGCGCTGTATGACAGACTAACACTATAGAGATACGGCAGATAGATCTCCTGAGATGCCGGAAACCGAGTATCATTCGAAAAAAGATACACCGCAAAACTAGAATCGCCTATACTTATCGAATACCGTGTACGTAATGATGACCTTTAATTGATTCCGGTTGGATTACTTGCATGACCTGAATTGAGTCACGGCGTTGAACTTTATAAATCACATTCACTACACCGTTTACTAGATCAGTTGCTTTATCAATTTGGCCATGCATGATTCCCTCGCCTTTAAAATCAAATCAAGCAGCTTTTGCAGCTCCTCCTTCATCATCATCATTATCACAGACAACTTTACACCGGTAGCATGTACCGAATCCGTAACTGCCACACAACCATGAAAAAGTAGAATCCTAAAAGATGGGGAAGGGTGGGACTTAAATAGCTACAGATTCTAACGAAATGTAAGCAAAAACAAACGGGGATGAGTTACCTACACCTAGAATGGAAGATGCATTTAAACAATTTAGTAAACGAGTAGAGCGACATCTGCTTCCTTGCGACTTTCACTGTCATGCATCATAACAAGCTTTTCTCATCACTCCGCTTGACAACATACAAGGTTAAGTAAACACTCCAAGAAGATGCTTCGCGCAAGACTGCCATTGAACACGGTTTTGTGACATATCCCGAAGCGTAACTAGCCATCGCAATATCTGATCGCGGGGACACCAGTCTAGAAGACGTGCTGCGCCGACTTTGGAAAGGTTACTAGTAAGGGCTTTTAACTGTTACAGCTGTAAGTGATTAAACAGGAACGTATAAACTTGGTCTGAGTATAAGGTGATAAACTTGCTCACATACCTGTGTAGGGTGCTTCGCATTCCGAAATATGCAAAAGATTTCGATGGAATGTGCAACCGTTTGAACTGGTTTTGCTACCCGAAACGAATTGTGGATAGTAAGTATATAAAAGCACAACCAAACAACAACTATTGCCATCGGCTTGAGCATTTTCGCGTAACCGTTTGCTTTTGACACAAAAGCTTCACCAGACAAAGGCCCTGGGGCATCTTAAGGATAAGATACCTTGTGTAAGCGTTACGAATAGCGTCTACAGAATCAAATGCAAGGGTTGTCCTGGGGTTTACATAGAACAGACTTCCAGAGAAATTTTACATCACAATCAAGGAACATCGGAAGCGTACCATAATGCAGTTTGGTGATGCGAGGCAATATCAAACCTCGCAGGAGCACGTTTCAGATACAGGCCAAGGTACTGGTCTATACAATGGGTAAGTGTTAAATGTATTAAACCGTATGGCGAACGTCTACACGCGGAGGCAGAATTCTCTGCAATAAGACGTTAGGCACTGATGCACCACCGGTAGTGAGCTGCATGCTGAAACAAGCTGGAGTCTCATTTACATCTCTATTTTCTATCTCATATCTGTCTGGGCCTGGACAGCCCATGTACAATCCCTGACTGTGGGGCACTTTCCCTGGACCAGGCTTGTGTTTTCCTACATACACACTGATGCAAACGTAAGTAACTGATATTCACCTTTTACTTAATTGTTAATTAGATTTTTTATTTTCATTGTTTAATTTTAACCCGTTATTCAAAGAAATTTGAGTGTAATCGGTTAGAGCAGTTTTTGGGTAACGTTGATTAGATTTTTTCAAAAATAGATTTACCTTACCCCCGTTAGTTATGCACTTTTACGCATGTGGGCCACTGTGTCAACTGACCTTGACCTTGTTCACTTGTATTAGATTGATGTTGATACACATTAGTAGAAAAATCGACCACTAATCCTCGTCATTCCCACGAGACGTGACACAGCGTAGGCGTACTATAGGCTGTTTAGCGGTAAGGTCAAATAAGTGGTGGTGGGTTGACTACTAATTAATCATGTTCCCTGTCCTGACTATCACCCTTGGTCTGACGAAGCTTCTGTGTCAGAAGTGAAACGTTACCCAGAAACTGCTATTTTCACTGTGAGTATACGATCGGTCCCAAACATATTCAATCAACAACTGTTATCGCTATATCACTACAACTGATCAAAATGATAGAGAGCTTTTGAAGTGATATTAAGATAACTTCCTTGCACTTGAATTCCACCACGAGTTTCCAGCTATCTGTATCTTCAGAGACTGCGCTGTTAGTTTAAATAAAACGCTTAAAACAGTGGTAAAGTGAGAGGCAAAATTCTCCTGAGGCATAGGTCAAGCAAAATTTCGACAAGCAACCTTTGATCATTTTCAAAAAATCGATCGATTGATTTAGAACCACCGTTTACCAAAAGTGGCCTATTTTACTTATTAGTTCACTGAAGCCTACCAGTTTGGCGCTTGCCACAAAGTGGTATAAATAGTGGACAGAACACTAAGTTGTCATTATTGTCAGAACCTATTGGAGAAATAGGTGGCGATTTAGCCTTAGGAGAAACTTCCAAAACTGGTTTTGTGGTGCTGACAAGATTCAGAAGACTTACTGGGAATATTTATGATGTAAGCAAAAGTAACGATGATACAAATGTACCACCTGGACAGATGTAGCTCGTTAGCCTGGGAGGGCATTTCATCTAAGGGAAGGAAAACCCTGATTTTAAACCTCCGCTGCCTTGCGGGATACCCGATCGCGAGAACGGCTTCGGGAGAAAATCATGAGGAAAAACCTGAAACAGAGTCTGGCAGACGGTTAGTTGGTGCACACCACTTCTTTCCCTCTACGCCCTGCTGCCTTGCAGGTCGCACTTGGTCGTGCAAAGGCTAGAGAAGCTGACTCTAACAAACGCCGAGTGGTGCTGGGGACGCCGCTTTGTACTCAAATTCCCAAGAATCTTCATTGAAGCCGACTCATTCTCCAGGAGGAGATAGTCGACCTGGACATGATCCTAAGCAAACGATCATCAACGTATTTTCGTGATATTGCGAGTACAGGGGTCTTGAACCCGTGGTAAATTTAGCATGTCATCAGTAGAAACAAAAGAGGTTCGCATTGTATTCATTGCTGACAATCAAGTATAATATCAACAGTGGCTTACATGTCTGATGAATGGAAACAGCACGAAACCAGTCGTGGGGTGTGTGGGAGGATGGAAATGCATGCGTGATTTTCTTTAGTTAACAAAACTGCAGTATTCACCATCATCATGGAAAGCATTACATCTGTATCAAGTACCATGACACGTTACCATCCTAAAACGTTAGGGAGCGTGAGGCATAGAAACTACAGAAACTGTAGAAGCTTAGACACAGCCACACTGAGATGAAGTGTTAACTCCTCAAAGCAAGGAAGAGATCTGAATGAGTAGAGCGACATCAGCGTAGCTGCATCCTTGTGGCTTTCTATGCCACGCATCGCTACAAGCGTTCCTCGCTACTTCAGTTGATAACTCACAAGATTAATCGAACACTCCAAGATGTCTATAACAAAACCGTAATGGAACGTTATTTTGAGCCATGTCACTAAGAGTAAAAATCTACGGCGAATTCTGATATCTTGATCCCAACCTGAGAAACGGATTGCCCAATATCAGATGGTTTAACAAAGACAAAGCCTTCACCTACTTGAGTCTCGTCAGAGTCTGGCTACCCATACAACGACGCCATTCCATGTTTGGATTGGCCCACGAAACCGCAGTCTTAGTATCGAATGACAGATTTCTTCATTCTTAACTCGATGTTGTCAACGAATGAAAGAGAATATTTGAATATATTTGTGACTACTCATCCGTGCCAAGCCCATCGAACTATTCACAAAGTTTATCACGACGGTCCATAATGGAAGCACTGGACTCGAGTTTCGTTCTTATTTGAGCTCATCAGCAGTGCATATCCACCGCTTCGGGGGCGGGATTCGAACCCCGGACCATCACCATTGTCGTCCCACGCCTTAACGACCTGTGCTACCGTCCACCATTCGACCGATCGCTATTAAGCGTTTATGAACTGTTCTCCAGACTGGCACATTTGAGTAGCTTTGTTTGCCCGACCAGTTCAGAAGGAGCCAGCAAAATCTATTGTGGTCACCCAATCGAACAGATCTCCGTGAATAAAATGGGTGTGGAACACATGAAATCGTCGAACATTTTCCAAACGAAACAGCAAGTTTTTGAAATCACACAAAACCGCGCTCAACACAAGCCCTTCAGTGAAATGTAAATCAGTTTGACCTCGCTATAAATGCGTATCGGGTAGTCGACGCGTGTTTTACGCCAGCACATTGAGATCTCGTCCTGACACATCAAACAGTCAAATCGTGAAAAAATACAGTTCAAAATTCAACACCGAACAGTGACATAAGAAGCTCGAAGATTATAAGACAGACAAATATCTTCGCTCCATGTCACAGAACATAAGTTTGAAATATGCAATGAAGGAACCGTTACTTTATGTATGGGTTTCTTGTGCTTTAATTTCATCACAGAACTGTGTCACAACTATGCAAATGAGACTGATAATTGTAACTGGCATTTTGAGCGCACTGAAGTAACGTCGACTCACTGACCAGAGAAACTGAAAATATTACCACACGAAGAAAGTGTGATGATGTTGGTTGTGTTATGAACACCGAAGGAAGCAAACTAAACTACTTATTCAATTTTAAAAGAATAAAATAAAAATGTTTGTTCATTTTTTCATGGAATATTGTGTAACCGCTTTCGCGTCGTGTGGTTTGATCAGGTTAACGCAGTATATCGAGAGTATTTGAACAATTTATAAGACTGCGAACATCAGTAAATCAGCCTTGGAAACTAGTAGCATAGGTGAGCAAATAATTTAAAACACGACATTTTTCATTACAACAAAATAATTATGAGACCATCGTACTGTAATTATTTCATATAATAAGTATTCTCTAATAAAGTGATCTCATTCGAAAATAGGAAAAAATACCTGCAATCGGGGCTTAAGCGTCCACGCCATTCCAACGGGTGCGGCAAATTCCAGGCCGAATGCATTACCGATCGATCAAAACCAGTCTTGCATCTCTATCATCCAATCAGTGAACCAAGACGAACGCACGTGTTTCATTGGCTAATAATTATCAGCCGATTGGTTGTTTCAATCGGTTTTTCAGTTCGCTCGCCGCACGCGCATAGTTCACGGTTGGGGCCTTGTTAGGACGTTAATCAACTGGCCACCATGCTCCACGAGAGAGATCTGCTCATCACTGCTCAAATTTGAAAAAAGATCAATAATCGTTAAGCTCGCGGTACACGATTGGTTAATTCAAAAAATGATGCTGATGATAGTCAAAACAGATACTGCATAGCATACTTAAAGCCGAGTTAAAGGTCAAACGTATATTATTCTCTATCTTTGTATCTAGCAGCAGGTAAATTTAAGATATATAAGATATTTAAAGATTTACGCAAAAAGTGTATGTGTCAATGCTTCTATGACGTAATAACGTGTTTTCTGTGTATGGGTAAAATCCATGGTAAATGCGACCGTACTTTAGCCCCTGGCTCGATAGCATTATTAAATAATGAAATGGTTCCAGGTGCATGCTATGTCTGTGTTCGTTGCAGAGCAACATCTTTGCACAAAGCCGATACTTTTGAAACAAAATTAGAAAATAGAATGGCCGGTTTGTAGTTGGGCCTTCGACGTGTGGAAGAAATGTTGGTAAATCATGTGAGTACGCAAGTGATCACTGATGTAAACCATCATATCAATACATCGATTTCGGAACCACCATTGAAGGAATCTAAGACTAAGGCTATTCGTGTGCCAAAAAAGCAAAAAAGCAGGGTTATTCCCGTTTTGGAATCAGCTAAAACGACCACAGAAGTAGGAAATTCTTACAGAGATATGCTGTTACGGTCGACCTCAGCTGTACACTCCAAAACTGCTGTACCCGACTCACAAAGTCAAGCCACAAATGTTTTTAATTCTAAAACGCCTGACTTTCCGATACGCAAAAAGAACACCCCATACACGCTGAACGTGATATGTACGAATGTCAGCGAGTCCCAAGAAAGCCTGTTTGATAGCAAACAGAAACACGATGTCGATAAATGGTCTGAACTTTGTCACTTAATGAAAATTGAACACGTAAACGCAGAAAAAAGTGACTCGTCTAACCCGCCATTCAACTTCATCTCATATTGGTCAACCTCGCTTGCTCAAGGTAACACTAAAATGCGAGGCTGATATCGAGAACGTATTGCTGAATGCATACCTACTCAAGTCAGATTCCGACTCAAACTGCCGCATATATCCCGATGTACCATGGTGGGAAAGGAAGGGCAGCTTGAAAGCCAGGGAACAAACGGTATCGCGAAGTATAGTTCTACTTGGTGTACCAGAAAATACTTCTAGAGCATCGAATCAGGAAACCGTAGAGCACGACGTCAAACAATGGCGCTACATTGCGTGTTCTCTCAATATTTCTAATGCCGTTGTTGTGGACACTTTTCGAGTTCCTTTTTCGCCAAAATATAAGGGGGATGGACCGAAACCTCTGAAGATTACGTTCTTGACTGGCTGACTACGTTCTTGGCTGAAATAGTAATGTCGGAATGGACAAAAGGGAAACGAACACTACCCAAGGATGTTAGACTTAGCCCACCCAAACCAAGTCAAACACTCTCCCGTTTGGAGATAGCGGATAGCAGCGTTTCCATCCAAATGGAGGAAATCAATGCATCAAAAAACGTCGTAGGTCCGGCTCAAATCGAGTCGGACTGAGCAATTCACACCGAGAACTAATTGTCGATTCAAGCCGTCGGCGACCAATAAGACGCACACATGTTTTACCATCAAAAGAAGCCGGACCAATAACTTCGGTTTACACCCCGTCATTACTCACGAAAAATACGATTAAGTGCATCTATACAAACTCGAACAACCTTTTCAACAAATTAATCGAATTGTCCGAGATTTGTAATGAAACGGCGCCAGACATAGTTGCAGTAACAGAAACGTGGTTCCATGCCTCAGTGACTGATAATGAACTCTCTTTGCCCAACATGTCTCTATTCCGGCGTGACCGTTTAGGCGATGGCGGAGGAGCAGCACTTTACTTCAAGCAATCGTTTATCTGTAGAGCTATGAACGACCAGATCCTTGATATCACTGACACGCTTTGGTGTTCTCTGACTCTTACTTCAGGAGACCAATGCATTATTGGAGTGATCTATCGTTCTCCAACAGCAACTCTCGATCTAAACAATAAGCTGATTAATGCTTTGCGCTATGTAACAACGCGATACAATACTCAAATATTAATAATGGGGGATTTCAACTTTCCCCAGCTCTATAGCCGAAATGATCATCCATCAGAGGCACTTGAAAATGAACTTCGAGCCGTTTTGGATTACGCACCCCTTTATAACCACGTTTTTGGATTTACTCGTATGAGAGGATCAGACCAGCCGTCTACCTTGGACCTCATACTTACATCAGATCCCACAGCTGTTGAGAATATCGTTTATAAACCGCCGATCGGACGAAGCGATCACGTTGTCCTAGAATTCGAGTACGTTTGTAGCGCTAGGCGCAATAGTGACGGGACAAAATGCGTCAGAATGGTGAACTACCGTGCTCTGTGTGCCGAGTTACAAAGCACTAGTTTCGCACAACTGGATTACTCCGATCCGGATAGTCATTGGCGATCTCTCTTACAGCACCTCAAATCTATATTGGAGGAACATTCAATGTTTGCTTTGAAGAAAACATCTCAACGAAACAAATTTTTACTACGAAGCAGGACTAAAAAGTGGATGAAACAAAGGGCAGTATCGTGGGAGTTTTACAAGGCTACCAACACAGCTGATTCTTGGGCACAATTTACACGACTGCGAAACAAAGTTATCAGCTTGATTCGAGATGATAAACAAGCATTCCAATCGCAATTGATTACTCAGATGCACCAGCATCCGAAGCTGTTGTATAGACTTGTAAACGATAGGACAAATATTAAACCAGGAGTCTTTGCCCTGAAAACTTCGTCCGGCTTCACAGAATCCATAAATCAGACCGCTGACTTGTTAGCAGACTTTTATGCCGGAGTTTTTGCGCCGAAATCCATGGAGCCTGATCAGGAACCAATCGTTCGACTTGACCGACCGACCTTGAGTGAAGTATTGATTACTCCGATGGTGGTAGCGCAGTACTTACGAAAATTAAACGTAAAGAAATCTCCATGACCAGACGAGATAACTCCAAAGCTGCTCAAAACATGCCATGCGCAGCTATCTGAACCTCTATCTTGCATGTTTAATAATTTGCTCCAAGCTGGCGTAGTGCCACAAGACTGGAAACTGGGACAAATAATACCCATTTACAAAGTTGGTTGCCGTTCTGATGTTAAAAATTACAGGCCGGTGACCTTGCTGTCTTCGGTATCAAAAGTTTTTGAGCGAATAATAACCGCAGAAATCGTGCGACATTTGGAAACGAATCAACTTTTGGCAGTTGCCCAACATGGATTTCGCAGAAATCGCTCTTTTCTAACAAATTTGCTGACAAGCTTAGACGATTGGACGAGGATTGTAGATGCGGGGGGCTGTATTCATGCGTGCTACCTGGACATTTCTAAAGCGTTCGACAGAGTTGATCACAATTTACTCTTGAACAAGCTAAAGAAACACGGTGTTGTTGGAAGACTATAAGAATTGTTAAGAGATTACCTCAGCAACAGACACATCCGAGTTCGTGTGGACGGCCTATTATCGAAGAACATCGATATCACTATCGGAGTTCCACAAGGCTCAGTGCTTGGACCAATACTGTTTCTAGTCTATATGAACGATATACCACTACCAAATGATAGTAAGATGGTTTTGTTTGCTGACGATATAAAATTATGGAGGCAAATCAGAAATGCTGACGATTGTATCTTGCTGCAAAACGATTTGAGTGCTTTGTTCAACTGGTCATCTGAAAATAAACTGTCATTGAATATGCAAAAGTCGAAGATGATTCAGATTGGTCGTGACCTTGGCTTTTCCTATCCATCCAAGCTCGGCGACATTAACCTGGAGTACACTGAAAAAGAAAAGGACCTAGGTGTCTGGATTTGCGGCAGTTTGAAAAATGGTCTACAATGCGAAACCGTTTACAAAAGCGCGTCTCGGCTGCTCGGCATGCTACGGCGGATATTTGGACGTTTCCCCCGGGATGTTTTCCTCTTATGATGAATACATATATACACCGGGTTCTAGATTATGCCGTACAAGCCTGGACACCATGGCTCCAAAAAGACATCTTACTCCTGGATCGCATATACCGGAGAGCTTCTAAGCTTGTCATTGGTCTCGAAAATATGTCATTCGCCATGCGACTCAGACAACTGGGAATGAGTACACTTGCACAAAGGAGAATGCAAGGTGATCTCATCCTCGCATACAAAATACTAACTACTGTTTCCCACCCCCTGGATATATTATTCCACCTTCGAACTTCCAGCAACAGCCGTGGCCATGGTTGCAAGTTGGAAATACCACATTCCAAACGGAACTGCCGCAGGTATTTTTATTCGGTACGTGTGTGCTTTGCTTGGAATTCCCTGCCTTCCGATTTGGTAATCTCAAACAGTTTATCTATATTCAAATCAAAACTTGACGATTATATGAAAGCTAATCCGAATTTATCCCCAAACTATCAATAAACTATCATTGTCCCATTGATTTTGATATATATATATATATATATATATATATATATATTTGTACCTATATTTCCACCCTGTGGTTATTGTAAAGTTAATTGTTTTTTCAACCATAAATCTTGAATCTTGAATCATGACAACGTTTGCGAACCATTTACATACACGTTTTGCTTTGGATTTTGATATTTTTGATATTTTTAACAACTGACCAGATGCACATTTTTGAGGCTCTTACAGAGCATAGCTTTTTGCCCGCGTCTCATCTATGAATAAATCAATAAATAGATTGTTTGAAGCATATTCCATTTTTGGGTTGAATTGATGCAGTTCCTCTTGGAATTTCGAATGTTTTCTGTTCTTGTCATTAGTGAGTAAACAATATGGCCCATCGTGATGGAAAAATGAATACCATAAATGAAGGATGCCAAAGCTTTATATGAATGTATTCAACAGTTTAGCTCCAGGTTAATGTTTAAAGACGGTACACAATTACCGCGGCGTATCACACATCCTTTCGATAGCGATATCTTGAAGCGAATAGAATGATCGATATCCGATATAATGACAATATCTGCACGGATGTGCAATCGTGAAGCACTTCCATGCTGTGCGGTTAACACCGTGTTAAATCGATCGGCTACCGGTAGTGAGCTGCATGCTAAAACATAATCATGAAAATAAAGTTTGCAATGAATCGATTATAGCAAGTTTTTGATAACTTTTCGCTTCTGAACACAGAAGCTTCGTCAGACCTTGGGTGTTGGTAAGAAGAGTGTTTAAATGGCATTTTCTTGACCAATCATGAGTTCTCTAAGCTAGACAGGGGAGATCAAGATCACACCCCTAATTGTTGTGTGCATCCCTAATTGTTTATTAAGCGTCTGCTGACACACTGCTTACGTAATCATGTGCGCATTAGGTGTGATGTTCGTTAATCCTTATCCGCTGCAGAACCGAACGCCAGATTGTTGAGATATCCGCCCCATCCACCTTGTTCACCGCATTCACCCCAGCCTTTGTTATTTCAACAGCCTCGGCGTGAAGTCTTTTTCTATAAGATTTCACACCCCGTCTTATCACTTCCACGTTATGAAGATCTACGCGGTGTCCAGTGTCTAGCACGTGTTCAGCTAGGGCCGAATCCCGAATCAGTGATTGATATTCACTCGGATTGCGGAGTCGCTTTCCCACTCGTTTCCTGTGTTCGTTTACCCTAGTGCAACGTTCTCTATACGTTTGCCCAATGTAAACACCCGCCCAACCCTTGCATTTGATTTTGTAGATGCAGTTTGTCGCACAATCTAAAGGAGTCTTATCTTTGAGATGCATTAATACGGAGCGGAGAGTTTTAC
This sequence comes from Atriophallophorus winterbourni, assembly GCA_013407085.1. Classification (NCBI taxonomy): domain Eukaryota; kingdom Metazoa; phylum Platyhelminthes; class Trematoda; order Plagiorchiida; family Microphallidae; genus Atriophallophorus; species Atriophallophorus winterbourni. Next base: position 31,852 of record JACCGJ010009520.1, on the reverse strand, counting down.
CTCCCTTATATGTTACTCTAATACCTGCGTTATTCAAGATTCGACTTATTCCTTCGAAGGCGCTTTTGACATATGGTAAAGATACCGTAGCTCGCCAAACTTTTTCCATCTTCGGTTGCGGATGTTTAACTCGGTTCAATTGGCGCTGCATTAAGCTATTGGGGTAACCATGATTTGCAAGTCGTCGACTGACTTCTTCATGAGCTCGTCTCTTATCTGCATCATCGCTGCAGGGGCGGTCAACCTTGTAGAATAGCGATTTTGCTATGGACTGAAATACCCCTTTAGGTTGCGTGAATTTCAAAATGGCACCCGTGTCGATAGGCTTACGATATACCGTTGTTCTTATCTTGCTATTGTCTTTCTGCGCGAGACAGTCCCTTCCGTAGACTCAGTTTCTTTTGTGACCTGGATTTTCGGATTCAAACTATTAAGATAACTATGAAATGCTTCTAGTCTGTTTCGCTTTATGATAACGAATGTATCGTCGACATAGCGCCACCATATCTTTGGTTTTAACATTTCGTTTCTCAAAGCTATCTCTTCGAAGTGCTCCATGTACATATTCGCTAGCACTGGAGAAATGGGTGCGCCCGACGCTAAACCATCGTTTTGCTTGTACAGCTGTCCATTAAATAAAAAGTAGTTCATATTTAGACAAATTGCTACACCGTTGATGATTTGTTGCACACTAAAGTTGGTACGATCCTTCAAGGTCATATCGGAGTTGAGTGATTTCCTCGCTAATTCTTAAGTCACATTACCATTTCTATTTTCTTCTCAAATCTGTCTAGACCTGAGAAACCTAATAGTATCCTAGCCCGGTGCTGTCTATGACTGCGCGACACTGCCTGGATCAGGTTTGTACTTTGATACACCCCAGGGTGTGGGATAAAATTCACACAGGTTGCGAGATGATTTCCTAGTATTTTGTCTTGTAATAAGTGTTATCATTCATTGCTGATTCATTGTCATTTGTTCACCGTATGCTATGTTCGTGTAGTGATCATTTTCTCATTTAGCTTGTGTCCTTCTACAAAGAGTGAAAGAACGTATTAAAATATTTTTGTGGAGGAAGGCATTATAGAGGTTGGGAACCACTGGTATACAGCATGGGAAGAATAGATGAGAATTGTGTTTTGTTTTTGTTATTGCTGACCTCCTTCGGTCGTTGTCTACCGATTTACATCACAAACGCATAAGGGATGTTGAGCCACTACAACTCCGTCTATCGCAAAACATCACAGAAATTGTCACTCCTAAAGAGAATTTTCGGTAGGTTCTCAAAACAGACAATTCCCTGCATTATATATGCGGACATCAGACCCACGATGGAATATGCAGTTCAAGCATGGTCAACGTGGCTTAAAAAAGATATTGTGAGTTTACAAATAATATACCATCAAGCTACCAAACTTGTCGCCGGACTCAGCCGGAAACCATACAATAAGCTAATCAAAACCCTGAATTTATTCGATTATCCACGTCGTCGTCTCCGGGGGGATTTGATTTTGGTTCACAATATTTTGAATATCGAAAATCACCCTCTACAATGCTTATTGAATATACGGGTTCGTATAAGACAAAAGCTACCACATTTACTTTAACGGTCCCTCACTCGCGACTCAATTGCAGACGACATTTTTTGCCGTGCGAGTTTGTTTTACTTGGAACAATCTACCAGATTATGTTGTAAACTCACCAAATCAGCAGAAATGCAACAGAAGTCTTGATGCCTTTTTGACCCTAAAAACGTTCATCGAAGGAAACTATACATCCTAACACCATGCATCTACATTTTTCATCCCACCAATCGAAAACAATTTCTGCCCTTTGGATATTTACTTGATTCTTGAACTGCTCAGTAAGCAATCTAATCCCATTTTTGCTTGTTATATTATTCGTTGTTGTCATATTATTCTGTGGTTTTTTGTAAAGCTATATGCTTTTTAGACCATTGAAATTGAATTGAATTGAATATGGAGTAAAATTACAAAATCTCTCAAAAATCAATAGAGACAGTCACATAACGCATGGTTCGACATATACTCATCCGGTTCAGAAGCGAAAAGCGCAACAGAGTGAATCCAAGTGAATCAAATTGTGACCGAGAAATAAGTTCAACGAATATCCAACCGACAATGCGGAATGCTCAAAGCCTTTGAATGTGTTCGTGTTCGAGTAAGGCCATTGGGCTTTAGTAAGTGTTTAAGGGGATGGTTCTCAGTATAAAAGATTTTGAATGCCAACAGGAGGTTAATCCGTATCCGTCGTTGGGTAAAATCATGTAGATTTAGTTTTAAAATTTGCTTTTTGAAAGACAAATTTCTGTAACGTGACACCAACTTTGTCGAACGATGATAAATTCTTCTTCTTCACAAAATTGTCTATTCAATTAAATTTTCAGGATACTTCCACATGAGAGAGAAATTGCTAAATGCTACTTTTTGTGCAACGTTCTAGAATCACAAAGTTTTTTAATGGGGTGCGATAAAAATTGCAAGGGAACAGTAAAAAGCAGGAGAATGTACAAGGAGCGAGTACTTTTGGCCTAACGCCAAGAGAGGAAATACAAAACACTTAAAATGATAGTCAAGTTTTTTAATGATCTAAAAAGCAACAAGTTTAACAATAACTGCTTATTCTTATTTCTATTGGCATTAGTTTGCGGCCATTTTCCGAACGAGTTTTGACCGTCTTCAACATATCTTTAGGCAAGAACGTTATTTTAAGGGGCTTTGGACCGATGACCTTATAATTCAATTCAATTCAATTTTAATGGTCTAAAAAGCTTGACAAAAACCACAGAATAATATGGGAATTACGAATAACATGGGTAGAAAAAACGGGATTTGTTTGCTTACTTAGCAGTTCAGGAATCAAGTAAAACTCCGTTGGACAGAAACTGTTTTCAAAGTTCAAAGCTTTTATGGGGTAAAATATATAGGTTCAAAGTTTGGATTAGTCAACATGAAATTGTCCAAATTTGATTTGAATATATCCAAGTTGGGTGAATGTGCAACAGTACAAGGTAGGGAGTTCCAGGTAAGGCATACACGTACAGAATAAAAGTACCTTCAACAGTTTAATCTCGAGTAGGGAATAAGTACTGTATAATCGTGACTCCGGCTGGTTCTGGGTGGTAGTCGCGTGAATAGTTGATTTAGGGGATGGTTGGGGGTATGCAATATATTGAACATAGATTTTGGGATGCGGAACGTGTCCGTTACAGCTACATCATGCAAGGCAAGTATATCACTGATTAAACTCCATTGTAGCTGATCGTTTTTGCGCTGCACTGCTTCCGCAGTTGCTTTACCAGTTACTGGAACTCCCAAAAAGGTTAAAATACAACCATCCCTTTGCTTCTTTTGGGTGTGTTGCTGAGCGTTTCGGGCCCTTTTCCACCACGGTACATCAGCGAAGATCCGTGCCGTGGTCTCCGAATCCTCTCTATGCAGGAGAATAGCGGATTGTAAGATGTTTTCTAGATCCCTCTCGGAGCTGATCATGATTTTAAGCAGTCCTGGGTGATTCAGATTTGATGGACTGGGTTTACGATCCAGTCGTATCAATGATAGTGGTTCAACTGGCTCCAAGCCCATGCTGCTGCACAAAAGTTTCAATACTTCCTTATCGTGCTTTAGCCTGCCCCCTAGTAAGGTGGCACTGTACACTGTGTGCCTGTCGCTCTCGTTAATTGCGGGACTTTTCAACTGCCTTTGATCGAATCCCTATCGTGTCCATTTTAGGAGTATTTTCCACCGTGACTTTTACTCTATTCTTCATACTTTCTTCAAAGTGATTCAAAGTGATTCAAAGTTGTAATGGTCTAAAAAGCATTTAGCTTAACAATAACCATAGGATGGAGTTATGAGTTATATATATTAAAAAAGAAGAAGAACAGGGAAACTCGTGTAGTGTAAATCGTATCAAAATTTGGGTTTTCTCTCAAGTATTGTCCAAATTAGCTTAAAAAATATCCAGGTTGTCTGGGTGTGTAACAGTGGAGGGGAGGGTGTTCCATGTGAAAATTACACGTACAGCATACGAATATCTTCGACAGTTCAGTCTTGAAGTCAGAATAAGTACTGTAAGTTCATGTTTCCGACTGGCACGGGGTGGCGAGCGTGTGAACAGTTTGGACAAGGGATGGTTAGGGACGTGCATAATGTTGTACATCAGTATGAGTTTACCTCTTAGTCGACGACAACAAAAGTCGAAAAGATTGAGACTCCTCAAACGTTCTTCATGTGGTTTAGCAGCTAGTCCGGATACAAACTTTGTGGTTCGGTGGCAAATACGCTGAAGAAGATTGATGTCTTTCTGAATCCAGGGTGACCAAGCCTGAACAGCGTACTCCATCGCTGGTCTCAGATAGGTGTTCATGATACGGGGCACCGACTGATTCGTTTCAATAATGCCAATACTTGTGACGCCTTTTTGTTTACCACTTTGCACTGCAGTGAAATCTTCAGACTTGAACTGGTCCAAACACCCAAATCCTTCTCTTCAGTTGTCCAGACGAGTTGGTGTGACCCAAGAGTGTAGTTGTAATTCACGGTCTTTCCAATGTTTAACACCTAGTAATTTTGGAAGTTAAATGGTAGTTTGTTTCTCAGAGACCAATCGTGCAATGTGTTTAGATCCTTCACAGTCATCATTTGTACGTATGCTTCTCCAAAGCTTGATATCGTCTGCAAATAACATAACCTTACATTTAACACGCTCGGGAATGTCGCTTGTGTAGATCAAAATCAAAATCGGTCCGAGGATCGAACCTTGGGGCACTCCACTCGTAATTTTAAATGGTTCCGATAAGGCGCCGTCAACTCTGACTTGGGCACTCCTGTCGCGTAAATAGTTTTCTAGCCAAGCCAGAGGTTTTCCTGTTATTCAGTGCAATTCAAGTTTCTGGATTAAAATACTATGATTGATGTGGTCGAAAGCCTTTGTCATGTCTAAAAAGCATGCGTGGACGGAGTAACCATTGCCCACACATTCAGTCCAGTCGTTTAAGGTGAGCAAGAGATTAGTTAGACACGAGTGATATTTCCTGAAACCGTGCTGTTCAGTCGCAAGGTGATCTTTTCCGCTACTAAACTCTCTAGCACTTTATAAATTACTGGCAACAAAGTAACTGGTCTATAGTTCGCAGCGTCAGATCGACTCCCGCCCTTGTAGATTGGTGTGATGATACCCGATTTCCATTCCGCGGGAACGATACTGTTTTCGAGCGAAATTTGGAATAACGTGCTGAGTGGGACCACACAATGAAGATGCACATTGTTTGATGATAAAAAGAGTAATTACATCTGTTCCTTGTGACATTGTGGTATTCAAACGAAGAAGTCTGAGCATGACACACTCATTGTTTATTGAGATTTCGTTTAGTATTTCATCGGAAAAGCCGATCGAAAGCGGCGTAAGATGCACTGATTCCTTAGGACTAAACACTTTGCAGTAGTAACCTTCAAGAAATTTGACAGCCTCGAACGCAATCTTAGTTAGACCATGATGTGTGCGTAGTGCTGAGATTCCTGATGTAATTTTTGATGTGGTCTTAATAATCTGGTACAGGACATTGGAGTTCCGCTCCATTATGGTCAGTAGTCTTGCCTGATGAGACTGCTTGTCCTCGGTGATAAGAAAGGTGACCTTGTTTCTCAACAGACGATATGTTTCCCAATTATCTGGCATCGGATTGTGGACATAGTTTCTCCATTCATCGTTGCGTATCCTAATCCACTTCCTTGTGTGGCTTCTCAATGTGAAGGTTAATCGTTTTTTCGTTGTCTTTGGCACAAATCTGGAATGTAGGTTTATTTCATCACACAGCATTTCTATGAAGTTTACTTAAGAACGATGCACGTCCGTGGTGTCTGTTTTCCAGTCAGAAATCGTTCGAAGGGCATTGTGAAGACGTCCAAAATCCAGTTGTAGTTTTGTTTTGTTGATGCCATTCATTCTTTCGGCTTGACAAACATAATCGAATAAGAGGACTAGGTGGTCGCTAAAACCCAATTGAGTTTCGTAGCCGAGATTTTCGACGGCGTGTTCCTCACTCGTTAGTATTAGATCCAGGACGGATAGCACGTTACCTTCTCTATATCTAGTGTTATCAAATAAGTGGTTATAAAAAGGAATATCGAAGATCAGTTCTTGAAACGCATCGTCGAGCGAATTCATCGAAAGAGCGTTCTTCTTCATCAAGTTTGAAAGGTTGAAATCTCCCATAACCAGGAGTGGCGTTTAAAATCTGGCAGCCAGAAGTCGAATTTTCTGGAGTAGTTCAACATGGTGCGCGTCACTTGCTCTTACCGCCTGATGAATCACGCCAACAATGCAGTCCTCTATAGTTGTCAGCTTAATTGAGCACCACAGAGTATCTTGTACATGTAGGTCAATATCGTCAATTTCTCTGCAGGATAACTGTTGGTTGTAGTAAAGTGCTACGCTACCACCGCGTTCCGTACGGTCTTGACGGAGAAGAGACATTCCTTTCAATGACAATTCACTGTTTGATAAATGAGGTTCGAACCATGTTTTGGTAATTGCAACTAAGTCTGGTGAGTGCTTTATACATACAGTATCAAGCTCCCGTATTTTTTTCTCAGACACTGCTCGTTGGTATAGAGAAACTTTATGGTTTCATAGGTTAGCAATGATGGACAATGTGAGAGACTAGTTTTAGTTTCAAGTTGTGATATACTTGGCAAAGATTGAGGTTTAGTATGTATAAATTCAATCCGGTTCACAGTATACAGCTGAGGCGTTGAAGTCGTTTCTACTTTTCCGACTCGGCATGAGTCGGACACAGATTGGTTTTAGGAGAGCTAATTGAAATGACTTGACTTGGGCTTGTGAGTGGTATATTGTCTACAGGATCTAGTTTATTTGTTTTCAGAGCACTCATTCTGACATCACTTGGTAGCTTGCGACTGTTTTGAGTCCATTGTGCTCGAATTAAATCAGCCATATTGCTAGTCAGGAAGGTGACTTTAAGCGGTTGGGGTCCATCCCCTTTGTATTGGATGGACTTGGGTATCATGAAAGTATCTATTGCGACAGTTTCATTTACATCAATAGTTTCGGATATAAACTTCCATTGTTGTCGATAATGATTTCCTGTTTGATTAGGTGCTAGATTTTCAGCACACTGAGGAATACCAAAACAGTACTAAACTTCTTAAACTTCTTGCTGATGCCCGATCGGAGGCTTTTGATTTGCGTTCCCACCATGGGAGATTAGTCAAAATGCGGATTTTTGAACCAGCAACACTCCTTAATAAGCATGAGTGTAAAAGAAAGTTTCCAGGTCGTTTTCGTTCTCTAATATAACCTTGAGCAATCTCAGATCACCCTGATGGGGGGATTTCGGGTGTCGACTTAAACGAATTATAGCTGAAGGTAAAATTAGGATTATGAGTCTGGATAAAGTTATTGGAATTTATGATCCCTAGATGTAAAAAAGTTTTTCTCTACTAAAATCGGTAGATTTAATCCTAGATCGTAGATTGTTTTGGAGCTGAACCGTTTCGGAAATGGATTCTGGGTTTGCGACACCCTATACATCAGTATACATTCTGAGGTCATCTAAAAGCGTACTTCCAAGCTTTTAGGTTTGCTGTGACGGATTTTCAAAGCCTTCTCGTCTGAAATGTAATTTTGAAGCTATGCACTTTTTTCACAAAAGAATGTTTGAACCTTGAATCTTAAACAGGAGGTCTTGCCAGGTTTCACGTATATTATTAAAGACATGTTCTACACACATTTTTTCGGATTGAAAAACAACCATCTCTCTTCTGAATAGAAAGTAATTTCATCTAAAGTAGTTGACAATATATTCAGGGAACTGTTCCTAGGTACAAAAAAACTCGACTACTATATCAACAGCGTATTTGAGCTGCTGCGAAACAGCAGATATGTATGCTGGAAAGAAGTAAGAAGAGGAAACAATAACTTTTAGCTCCCACAATGTACGGCATATTCATTTTGCTGCTACCGAACAAAACACATTTACCTACGCACGCTAAGTGATGGCAAGCTTTTCAAATGTGTACTTGATACCATTTTAAGAAGATACTTAGGACACAATCTGTCCACATGTGAAACTTGGAATTTCTCTAAAGTGAGTTTAGCAACAAAGTGTTCCCTGCATAAGTAGCTATCCTCATGCTTCGTCAAGGCACAATAACCCGAATACCACTAATACTAACATGACTAAAGAAACCGTTAAGCCTTTGACTTCAATTTGAAGACGATGCCTCTAGCGAATCACTAACCCGCAAGTGAGAGAATATCGTTGTAAAAAGTTCAATTCTGAAAAAAGAAAGAATAGCGTTCCACAACAAACCGAAAATCAGACAACAATATGAAGACCAACTGCCTCATCAGCATGAACAATGTGTATCTACAATTCCACATACTTGAGTGCTGCGGTATAATACATTGACTGTATGACGCAGGAAGTAGAGAAGTGAATATCTAAACACCGTTCATGTTGGTTGAACAAACGTTATTCTAGGAATATGATCTGTTCGCTTTTAACCAATCCGGTCGTCACTGGCCACCCAGTGAAACCTGCGAATCCGTTCTCTGTCATTTTCATCGTTGTCAGCAACGTATCACAAGGAATAGATTAGTGAATTATAAAATTATGCAACAAGCCCTAACTTGCCAAGTTCCTATTTTTTCCAATTGACAAACGTCACGATTTGAATTATGCTGATGACGCAATTAGGTATTTTGTTGTCTCATACAAATGCGATGACATTTCAATCAAACTATCTGACATATTGATAGCATTCGGAATGATTTTCGTATACCCAAATTGTAGTGTTTTGTTACAAGACATTGAATTATTCAAACAGCCTTTTGTTGCTTGATGACTATTTGGTTGGGCTCTAGTGGTGTTTTCTGACGACTGCGTTCTAGCGACGGCTTTGTGTTTCGAATCCCGTCGTCTTGGCTGACAGAACAACGCTCGTATTCCAAATCTGATCTTTCCTAGAGTGACGGCGCTGTGCAGTACAATCGAGTTCGAAGGAAAAGGAGAAATGGACTAGAGAAAAGGACAGTACTCTTATTCGCTGCCTGTTGATGTTCTTGTCTCCGATATTCTCTTGTACGTTGCTCTTAGTATCAACGGGTCTGCAACAACTAAACACTTGAAACTGTGGTTTATCTCACATATCTAGGCTGTTGCTTCAGTTATTAGAAATCATTAGGTGACCTGGTTAATTTTGTGTAATTTCAAGAAGGCAGCGTCATTCTGTGACCATGATCACCGATCTTTTCAGAAAAGATTATTGTTACCCAGCGTAAAAATTCGAATTTTACTTTAAGCGTGCTTTCAATCAAAGAGCATTCCACTTAATTCGGAAGGTTTGAAGTCAGTTTTTACTGCTTTATCGGACTTTTCAGTGTCTTCTACCGGGCGAAACAGGTTTAACTTGTTGCCCATCTGGATGATAAACACAGTTTGTCTTGATTTGAAATGCCAAAAGGCTATTCAGATGTTGGGTTTCATTTTCAGATACTCAAACAGACACAGCGAGATAAGAAAAGGTTTTAATGTATTTATTGTCGGTGTTAACAGATAATCCTGGGGTTTGCAATAAACCAAGTACAAAGGTTTGATAGGGCATTTTGTAACATTACCACATCCATTCACGAATCGTAAGACTATAGCGAGTGGTCGGAACGGAAGTGATCTTCTGTGTAAATATATGCGAGACACCGACGGAGAATTTCATGGAATTCGACCTCAGTTAATTTTATTACCAACAAGCATCCAACAACTTGATCAAGCTTAACAAACACAAGGGTGTCGAAGATTTACGAAAACTCGATTTTTGTACCACACAAATGCAGCTACAACAACCAGTTTGTTATTCGGAGTAGAACGAAGAAATGGTTAGCTGTTAAGCGAGAGTCTTGGGTAACTCATAAGAAGTTTGGTACGGAAGAAACTTGGAAACGATTCTGTAAGATACGGAATCAAGTCACTACTCTTGTAAGAGAAGATCGCATGCAATTCCAATGGAACTTGCTTAAGAGAATGGAAAAGAATCCTAAGCTTCTCTACAAGATAGTAAATGAACGATCAAAGATCAAACCAGGTGTATTCTCTGTACTAACACCTCATGGATTGACCCACACTGCCCAAGATACCGCCGACGCTTTAGCAACGTTTTACTCATTTGTCTTCAATCCCAAGCGTTGTATACCATATCAAGTTTCATCAAGTTCACCACATTTCGAATTATTAAGTGAAATGACTATCAACGAATACATGGTTGGGCGGGAACTTTGTCGACTAAACGAAAAGAAGTCCCCTGGCGCAGACAAAATTACCCCCGCCGTACTTCGCAGGTGTCGCGTTGCTTTGACTGCTCCTCTCACTCGCATATTCAATCTCAGCTTAAATGAAGGAAAAATACCACCGCAATGGAAAGCAGGGATGATAACTCCTATTTATAAAGGCGGTAGCCGTTCAGACACAGCAAACTATAGACCGGTAACGTTACTTCCGGTGATCTCCAAATTAATGGAACGCATTGTGACTGCGCGCATGAGAGAACATTTTGAAAACCAAAATATTTTGACCGCAGCACAACACGGTTTTCGAAGAGGTCGTTGCTGTTTATCTAACCTTCTTACAACGTTCGAGGATTGGACCAAGGCACTAGACGAAGGTGAGGCTGTACATGCTTGCTACATCGATATTTCCAAAGCTTTCGATAGAGTCAACCATGACATCTTAATTAAAAAGCTCGAATCCTATGGAATAACGGGAATATTGCTGAATTGGATAAGGGACTATCTTACTGATAGACACGTCCAAGTTCGCGTTGGCAGCACCTTATCTAGAAAAATAGACGTCACGAGTGGAGTTCCGCAAGGCTCGGTGCTTGGACCTCTTCTATTCTTGGTGTATATGAACGATATAGTAGAGGATATTGGATGCAACTTGATACTATTTGCCGATGATATTAAAATTTGGAAACGTGTCAGGTCTGTTAATGACTGTATGGCATTACAACGGGATCTAAGCATCTTATTTCGTTGGTCCCAGTTAAATGAGTTACCATTTAACCCTGCGAAATGTAAAATGCTGCAGCTTGGGAAATCTCTGCACCACACGTATCAGCTTGGCACGCAAGATCTCGTCTGGACCACAGCAGAAAAAGATCTAGGTATCTGGGTTTCGTTTAACCTTAAGCCTGGACAGCATTGCCGGATGGTGTACAATAAAGCTTGCCGTATCTTGAGTCTTCTCAAAAGAATATTCCGGATTTTTACGCCCGAAACCCTACCCCGGGTAATTAACACGTATATACGTCCTGTTATGGAATATTCCCTCCAAGCCTGGGCACCATGGCTGAGGAAGGATATCGAACTACTCGACAGGATTTATCATCGTGCTACAAAGTTGGTCTCCCGGTACAGAAATTTGCCTTTCACAGAGCGAATGTTAAAACTGAAGCTACACGATTTTACCTAACGACGGATACGCAGTGACCTTATGTTGACCTTCAAAATCCTGCATTCTGTAAACCATCCCCTTAAACACTTGCTAAAGCCCAATGACCTTACTAGAACACGAACACATTCAAAGGCGTTAAGCATTCCGCATTCTCGATTGGATATACGTCGTAATTTCTTCTCCGTAAGAATTTGTTTCACTTGGAACTATTTGCCTGAAGAAATCACACGATCAGAATCTGTTGAGGTTTTTGCTTCCAAACTCGATGAGTTTATGACGAACCATGCGGTATGCGAATGTCCCTATTGATTTTTGAGATATTTTATATTTTTTATATATTTTCAATATGTTCCATATACCTTGTCTTCCTATGGTTATTGTTAAGCTTAGTGCTTTTTCTACCATACAAGTTCTGAGTTCTGAGGTGTCGGTACGAACAGTGTTCAGGTATAAATGGCATTCTCTTGACCAATCCTGAGTTCACGTGATTACGTAAGCAGTGTGTCGGCATACGCTGACCTGAACAATTAATAAACAATTAGGAATGAACACAGCAATTAAGAGGTGAGATTAATTATCTTGATCTCCCCTGTGTTGCTTAATGAACTCAGGATTGGTCAGATAATCCATTTATACCTGGAACCCTTGTTCTACGACCCCTGGTCTGACGAGCTCTGTGTTCAAAGCGAAACGGTTACCAAACACTTTGCTTAGCCATTCTTGCAACTTTATTTTCATGATTATGGACTCCTGATCGTCTCGAATATTTTCAAATACTTTGCTTAACAAACACAGTTTTCGTTATTTGACACGCCACATTTTCACGCTTTGTAAGCGAACTATTACTTAAAAATTTAACAAGAGTTTTGAAAATTGTGGGATACACTATGTGAGCTTCCTCTTTCCGTTTCGTGAATGACCTACGTGGAATTCAGGTTCTTTTTACTCAATGTATCATCGGTGATTTCTCAATTTGCCAAATCCATCGTGCTTGCCCTTAAGGTCTCATTTCTCATGATATTTTTAATACGAATTATTTTTTTTCGCCAGAATAAATGATTGATTTGTTTTTATTTTTGAATGATGGACTGTTAATGATGAAGATGTTGCTGTTTAATCTCATTGGACTCTTCTGTTAGCCATCTTGTTCGATTATGCTCAAATATAGATTATGAATAAAAACGTGTTTTCAGTTTAGACTACTGACAAACAAATGAGTAAGCAAATTCTAAGATATATGCACTTGACGTAACGGCTACGGAACACTAAATTCGTACACAAAAGACGAATAGTTAAATAACGCAAACAGTAGCGCCAATGCAGCATGAGAGATTCAATTTCTAGAGTTTTTTTAATGATACAAACAACTTAGCAGATATCAATTAAATTGAACATCTTGCTCAAACTGAAACCTTGTTTTGTTGTGCGGTTTCTTTCACTTAGCGGATGTTTCCATAAGGCGTATTATTGACACTTACGCTTTGTCACGCCAAAACTATTCAATACGAGACGAAAAATGTGCAATCACCTTCCCTTGATCAATCTTCATCAGATTGCCACCCGTTCGATACCGGTTCCACGCGGTGTCCTTGAGTGTGTAATATTTCCTCCTCTCATTTTCTATTCACATTTCCGATGTTCCTTGTAACCCTTCTACACTTACTATTGAATACGCCGACACACAAACCACAATAGTCCAATCGACCAACATGTTATAGAATCAATGAATACAAACATTGGCCAATGATCATACTCACTTGGTGTATCTTTGAATCCCCAAAGGTGCAACAAAATGATATTTACATTTCCGATCTTCCTTATAGCTTTTTTAAACCTACTATTGAATACATCGACAACCCGTGCCATTGCATCGAACCGCAATAGTCCAGTCGACCAACATGTTACAGAATCAATGAGTACAAACATTGGCCAATGATCATGCTCACTTGGTGTATCTTTGAATCCATTAAGGTGCAACAAAATGATATTTTCCACATGACTGGACAGTATGTTGAGCTCCGCATCAAAACATTCCTCGTGTTTCATTTAATGGTTCGGTTTTGAAAGATGCACTGACATCAATTATATTTCGGTGTTATAATGACCGGCACCAATCATGTGACCACTCAATGCACGAAAGTTCGCCGGCTGACGTTCTATACTCTTCGCCTCCGTTCTCTGTCTGTGAATGCACCAGACGAATACAAATTATTTTTTCGTGTGGAGCACATCCATTGGACAATGCCCTTGGTACCCACAGATCATTCTTATTCAAGAACGAAGAAATTCAGAATCTATATTTTTCGCTCTCTACATGGTTTCTGGAACCCACCCAACTAAACACTTGTGAAGCCGTGGATAATATCTTAATGGTTATTTTCTTTAATCGATACCTTGGGAAGTACATCCACATGCTGTTTCAATCTTAGCTCTTTAATCTAACAATGCTGAAATTTTGCCGGATAAACATAGACAATCATGGATCAACCTGCCCACCACAGTTATATTCTTTTGCATTCACTTACTTAACTTCATCGTTAAATTTTGAATATATTAATCGAAAACAGAACTGAACTGTAAACAATAAACATGCACTATTGCCACTAGTTATCCATGCAAATTCTGTGTATCTCGGCATATCTTACCTGGTATTTTTGCTTGAATTCAGGATTGTAATTTCAAAACGGCAATACCGGAGAGAAATGGATGCTAGCCAATTACTTTATGCCAAAGCTGACGCCAAACAAATTTGTGAGTCGATATATGGTTTACGTGAATTATCATCATGATGTTGTTCGACGTGCAAGTCGCACAACCACACACAACATGTGTCAACATTTTCGCGCGCATCAACAAAGCTGTTATGTTGAATTTTAATAATTCCATTACGCGGAAAACTACACTACGTTTTGATCACAACGTGTCTTGAGCACATGTTTGATTTCCGAATCAACCACTTTCAATCGATTGCGTGTTTAATGAATTACCATTTAATGACCTTGGAATAAAAGTGAAAGCTGATTGGTGCGTAGAATGTTTACCAGTCTGAAAACAGCTGATTTTGAAGGTATGGCAAGACTTTAGACATTTTCATCCAGTACTAAGTGTAAGTCAAAGATAAATTGATATCTGTAAATTACTGTATTCATTGTAGCCCATATTTTCGATCGTGTTCCGTAACCTCCCCAACGATCTACAGCACTCGGTTGATTAACTCCGCTTGATCAATGTTTGCATAATCACCGTTCAACATCCTTCAGCAGTACTCTCTCTTCCTAGCTCGATTCTTGAGCTTGGAAATTAATCTTCAATGCTGCAGTCACATATTTGTCCTTCACAGAACCTACACTCAATGATCAGAACTAGTTCAAAGCCTTTCTCATCTAAATGTTCAACACTGTATCAAAATGAGTGCTGTTTACTAGGATGGGGAGAGAGGAAGGAAATGACAGTTGGTGTATATCTGGCCTCTGATCTTAACATTTAAAACATCGGTGCAGCAATATCCCCATCACACTTCGTTGCACGCACGCACATCCACGGGGTCAACCATTCCAACTCAGAAGGGTGGAGTTGTGCATATCATTTGGAAGGTCGTGAAAAGTACTCATCGCCAATGCACATCGTACCTCCAGGGAAAGATTTTTGACTGTTTGACATATACAGATAGACAATGTGACATTAGTTACAGCAAGTTCAGCAAAGCTGTCTAAGGGATGTGAATAGGCTTGTAGACCAAATTAATGTGTTGCTCACATCCCCATCCCTTACACACCACTACCGGTTTCTGGCTGTTTGTCGTCGTCAGGTGGAGACAGTAATATCAGGTTCAGTGACCAGTTTAAGAGAGTGCCTTTGCATTCATTGTTTTTTTTCGTTCACGATATGTATAATTGTGTCAAATGCTCCGTAACTAGACAGCATTCTTAGTTCGTTGAGATCTTGTTGAATGACTTTCAAAAGGTATTTTTACTCACACCTTATCATTATCTTCGTCTTGCCAATCAATTTTTTGGTGGCCATAAATATCGCAGGGTAAGAATTAAGAAGGCGATCATCTTCGCTTCCGTAGGATACCACAAAATGTCATAATTATATATATATGATTTGCTCAAACATAGAGTTCTTATATGGTACCAGGAAATACATAATTGCAATAAACTAAATCATGCTGGAGACCTATCAACCATAACAAGCCACGTTGAGAATAAAAGCAAATTGGGCTTTGATCCGTTGAAAAAAGCGTTTTCTTACAACAAGTATTTGCTAGTTGTAAAAAAATCTAAACATCTAGCATTGCAATCATAAATCGTACTTGTGTTGGTTACGTAACAGTCCTCAAAAGCCCGATTGGGTTTCTGATCACGTTATCAATTTCAAAATCGTTTCGACAATCTGTCAAGCACACTATACACGTACTTTGACAAATCGAATGTGGTGTTGTCATCAAGACGTTACTCGAAGGTATTTCGAACGATTACAATCGGAGCTTTCGCAAGGGTGCGTTATTCCATTAGTTCCGCTTCCATTTCGTAAATGAATTCCACGTACTCACAAAGATTAAGTGCGGAAATACACTCTCGTAAGATGCAAATATAGGGTCTTTTTAGGTAATAATTTAAAAAACACGTCATCTAAAACCTTGAATTGATGACGCGCTCCAAAGCACTCTTAAAGGAAAATAACGATGCAAGAAAATTACATGCTTTTACATCAACTAGTTCAATATATATATAGACTCAAACTCCCGCAAAGAAAACTAATAAAAGTAAATGTTAAATTAGTCTTTTTTCAAAATTGCCACTAAAATTTTGGCGGGTTTACGAAGCTTGTTTCGCATTAATTTTTGCTAAAATGGTACGACAAAACATGTCCTGTGTTATCGTGCGCCTACCAAATCCAATACTTTTAGCAGTAAAATGCTGATTAACCCTTCAGAAGTGAACATTACAAGTTAATTCTCTCCCACAGCAAAGCAACCTTCTGTTACTGCACACAAAACGATGCAAATCAATGAGAATACATACAATACATACAAAGTAGGCTGCGCGATCTATTGCACCGAACACGTTAGGTAATCAGTGATCAAAACTGCCGACATTACCCTGAGAAATAATGTGCAACAGATAGCTTTCGATGCCGATTTATAGCATCGTTTTATATCAACTCTAAAAACGGCGTGTTTAAAAATGCCATGATTCAAAGAATGCATTGGAATCAAAACCTTTTCCCCTCAAAATTCAAGATTTTATGGTGATAAAATTGCAATCGCTTTACATGTACCATTGGATGACAGCTATGAAATATTAGAGGATGCATTCAACATTCAATTGAGGTGTATGGTTTGTGTGGGTTCATATGGGATCAATATAGAGGGCCTATATTAGCGTTCATTTTATATAAGCATCTAGTTTCGATTTAAAATCAAGGATCGTGGTAGAGTTCACAATATTCGCAGAAAGTAAATTTGAAACACAGAAGAAAGAACGTCTACAATCGAGTCTTGAGTGCCCTCTAACGACAAAGCTTGAATGACTCAGTGTATCTATCAAATCGCGAAGAGGGTGATTTTCCATCAGCAGTATATTATATATTAGGTTCATGTCGCTCCTTATTCTCCTTTGTGTAAAATCAGTCAATCCCAGCATGACCATTCGCTCTTTGTATGGGATGTGCTGCATCCCATCAACTCACTTCGACGGTCTGCGGTAAATTTTATACAGCAATCCAATGTTTTTACGCAGCCACGGTGCCCAAACTAGGATCATGTACTCTAACGTTGGATGGATGTAAGTATTTATCATTCGAAGAAGCTTTTGAAGAGAGAATCGCCCAAATATTCTCCTCAGCATTCCCCGTTGAAGACATTCTGGCAATGACTATCCGGTTTCATGTTATTTGTAACCCAAATACTGAGATCCTTCTCAGCGCTCGTCCAAGTCAAGTTTTCATGGTCAAGATTACATGCATACTCGTATTACCGGCAAAGTTGCAACATTTTACATTTACATATGTTGAAAAGCATCTGATTGAGTTGAGACCGGTGATACAGGGTATCCAAGGCCTGTTGGAGCATCAAAAATCTTCAATATTGAGGCAACTGCTAGATAATCCGCCTACGCAGCGACAGCGATGAAATTCTGTGGCCTTCGCTCGAAGTTTCTAAAAGAATACGTAGATTATACAGGTCGACATATATGTAATGTGATTATACCATTTTTTCAATTTGTGATGAACAGATTATACTGTTGAGAACGTCGTTTACCAGGCTATTGGGGAACTAAGTCCTGATTAGTAGCAAAAACCGCCGCAGGGTCATAGCGGGATAGGATGCCGCATGCAGTGTTCGGAAAACATTAGACACCGTATTTACATGCTATTGCGAATGGATTAATTTTGGATGCATTTCAAAGATGTGTAACACATAAGGAGGGTTGATTCTCGGTTGAAATTCACGTACGTTACACGTGTAAGACAGAAGTAGTATGTATTATGATAACATAATTAGTCGCAGCGAATATATTGAGGATTACCTGGAGCATTTCAAATTATTCTAACATACGAACTATCCAATACAATAATCAACTACTTTACGTTCTATGAGCCTTGGATGATCGGAGTGAAGACAGAATTTATACATTGGGCAATAATGAGCGAGCTTATTATATTTCAGTCTCCTAATTACAAAACGGATATTTCAGTGTTAAAATGGGCAACTGATCGGTGAACTTTTAGTTTAATGATACTAGGACTCACTTATGCGTTTGACAGCTCACGATAGGTGTTAAGCTTGCACTTTATCCGTGATGAAAACGGGGTATTAGTATCGAAAATGTCGCATATGCATGCATTTGTATCACACATACCCCACGACCGATTGTTGGCTGCTTGCACTTAACAGGCAGGGGCCGCACGGTCATGAGTAAATAGGGAAAGGTTGTCCCGTTCAGGTGTTTCACTGCGTACACAAGTTCTTTGCGCGATCTTAACATTGGAATAATTTAGTCCTGGAACATTTATCTCTCGAACTGTTGAAAGCTCCTAGCGCATGTTTGCACATTTAACGACAATCCGTTGAAAATTGAGCAAAGTATAAAATGGCGAGAATCACATTGTGCAAAACCATTCGATATAAGCTTTCCGTCGCCTGACACATGAGAGATCTAGAAAATGTTACGATATTTCTCTCGACTGTTCTTTTGTTGCATGCTTTTTACCGGCAATTTTTTCTTTCAACAACACGAATATACATGGTTTAGTGAAACGTTTGCCATAAAAAATTTTCTGAGCGCACAAAGCCAGGCCCCACTACATTTGTTCTTGTGTTTGCTGAACAGGCGACCAGTCTATCAGTTATTCTTAAAGCACTTAATACTAGTATTTTGAAGCAGGATTTAAGAATTATTTTATAAAATATCTATAATTGTATATCCACAAATATATATTTATCTTATTACTGAGTTCTGTTGAAGATTGCCCGATATAAACTCCCAATCAACGTTTGCGGCTGATTTCATATACATGATTCCTGGCACAGCTTTTAGGTAACTTATCGTTGAGATACGTTAATAAGAATCTAAGCATTCTACTTATTTTATACATTACTCGCATACCTTCGTTATTCAACATTCTACTTATTCCTTAAGACACAACCCTAAAGTGAATTATAGAAACTGTAACGCGCCAAACGTTTCCCGTTTTGTTTGCTGGCATACAATTAGCGTTTAACTAGTTTATTGGGGTAACCAATATCAAATCCCCCGCACTTAGACACCACTACCGGTTTCTAGTTGTTTGCTGTCAGCAGATAGAAACAGCAAGATTAGTTTCGATGAGCGGAAAAAGTGGAAAAAAACAGTTTCAGAACCACTGTTTGATGGGTTCGTACAATGAACCACGATGTTTAAATACAGAATCACATGATGATGTCTGGTTAAGCGCACAATGTGCTCATGGATAACCAATGTAATGTGTTGCTTGCATCTTACAGTGACACACCACACCCGGTTCATGACTGTTTGCCGTCATTAGGTTCAGAAAGTAAGACTATGCTCATTGACCGTTGTACTAGTGGAAAAGTGGTAAACAATGTTAGCCTTTGAATTCACTGTTTGATATGGTTCGCAGAACGAAACACGATGTTTTATCGACATTAACTACTTGTCCACTGCTTCAAGACTCACTCGACCTAATCTTACTGTCACCACCTGATGACGGCAAACGGCCAGAAGCTGGTAGTGGTGTGTAAGTGCGGAGGGTGCGAGCGACACATTGCATTGATCATCCATGAGCGCATTGAGTACAGGATCGAAACTTGTCATGTAATTCTGTGTTTGAACATCGTAGTTCATTGTACGAGCCATATCATTTTGCCCAACTTTGTTTAATTCACTGAGAGTTTTGGCAAACAAATGAGAGTAGTTCACATTTTGGAGCATTTCACGGGCAGCGGGGAGCGCAGATAAACTCGAATCTATCGGCGTCATGTTCAAATATTTGGTTCAACATTCTGTGATGTGGGTTTCAAGTTTCTAAAAAGCTGATGAGTAGAAAATGGCGGCATTCGGTTACTTTGAATTTATCGGGATTGCAAATGCATGCAACTTAATTAAGGTATTTAAGTTTCTACAATAAATACAGTTTGAATGGATTTCCATCTTTGGTAAAGATTAAATTGAATTATATATTATTCTTTAGTTGCAATAATATTTGTACCATTACATCAATTTCAACAATACCAACACTTTCAGCAACAGCGGCACGTTTACCAATTCAATGGCAGAGGTAAACTATCACTTGGAAGAAAAGGATATCATTTCAAATGTGGAACATAATATGATTATGGAACAATTGTATCGGGTAAGTGAATAATAATCATTAATTAAAACAGCACGTCTACGACGGCGCCTATATGGAGCTCCAGAATATGTTGGTGGACAATACCATTGGGACGGAATTTCTACACGACGACGAGAAGGTCTTTCAACTGATCCACGAAACTGTTCGAAGAAATGATATCAAGTGTTTGGAAGTCTTGATGCGCATCGGAGGTGAGATGAATGAACAAATTAAAATCAACGACAATGTTGACTACCTCAGTGTTGGCTTCGGGTATAACGGAATTATTCTTACAATTACTTAACCGTACCAAATTTCGGTGCGTTATTCGCAAACTAAGAAAGGGACCAAATGGAATAGTCTGGAAGGCTTGATCCTTAGATAATTGTTGTCAAGTATGGTTACCGAATGAGCATTGATAATGCACAATTCTTGTGTCCCATGTTACACCTCAATTATTAGAATTTTGGGGAAACAAAGACGAGGATTATTGTTGATTTGCAACTCTAAATTTAACTTCATTTTTGGGACTAATGTTATCACCACATTTACACTACTGAACATTCATTAAAATATCTGCAAAGAAGATGAGACTTTATTTAAATTGACCATTAAAATGACTGGATTTGCTTAGACAGGATCAAAACGGCTGTTTCAGCTTGTACCTGTGTGCTCACAAAATGTTTTTCAACATTGAGTGCACAAAATTGTTCATGGTTTAGTAAAACCAGCTTTTACTACAATTGATTTGGCTCACTCAAAGTTACACGTGGATAACCATGGGGACGTTTCGGAGATCCTTTCTATTTTGCCTTAGTCAGGTTGAATAAGTTGCGGTTTGAAAATCGTAAATTATCAAGAAGAATTATATGTAATTTGTTGGCTATCGTAATTCCAATGATGAGCGTTGGAGATCCGATATTCGAAACTCAGAGCGTAAAATTACAACCGGTTGTTGTTGTTAGCCTCTTTCGGTCGATGTCGAACATGGATGTACATCACAATCGCATGAATTTTATTGTTCTACAGTTCTAAACAGTTCTAAACAGTCAGATTCGAGAGGAATAATCTCTTCTGCAGCGCATGCAACGATGATCAGAACTCGTCTGTAGGGCGTCAGTTAAACGCCGGCGGCTGGATCTGCGTTCATCAGCCATGAGCTAAATCTACTCCTCCCCAGCTTGCGGAAGACGCTTTAGACAATGCCTCTAATGTGAGCGGTAAGCAAATTCTTTCAAACTCACGGGGTCAATGTCAAGAGCTTTCATATCTATTTGCCAACGTTTTTGTACCGCAAGCGCGGTCTGCTCAATGGTCGACTTCCTAATTGCAACTCGTCATAGAGCAGCTCTTTCGAAATGATACCATTTTCCATTCTGTAGTCATGACGAAGCCACCGCAGTTGGCGCAGACATAATAGGGTGAACATGTCCTCAAGCTTCTGAGGATCTGTCGTGCGAACCGGTCTCATGCAATCTTTTTGATACTCAAATTACTAATGGTTCATGATTGTTGTCATCGGAATTTTCGGCGCTGCATTCTCTTGTGTTGTGCCGAAGGTTGATGATCGGAATATCATTCAGTTGTTGTTGGCCTCCTCCGGTCGATGTCTACCATGGATGTAAAAGAGAAACGCTTAAATGATAACATGTTCCACGGCGTTTCGATACGGGAGGAACAATCTCTCCCGCAGCGATAGTATAGATCTGCGTTCAGAAGTCAAGAGCAGTATCCTGTCCTTTCAGATTGAAGACGACGCTTTATACATTGCCTCCAATGTGACCCCAACTGGCGGGGTCAATGCCAAGATCTTTCATATTTCTTTTGCAAACCAGTTTGTTTCGCAAGTGCGAGCTGATTGCAACTCACCATAGAGTAGATCATTCGGAATACAACTATTTTCTAAAGTAATGTGTTGCTCACGTCCCCATCTCTTACACACCACTACCGGTTTCTGGCTGTTTGCCGTCGTCAGGTGGAGACAGTAAGATCAGGTTCAGTGAGCCTTGAAACAGTGGATTAAAGGTAAACAAGATTATACTTGTATGCCAACTGTTATATAGGGTTCGTACCACGAACCACGATGTTCAGACACAGAATCACAAAGTGATTCTTGGTCAAAGCACTCGAGGCGCTTATGGATGACCAAAGTAATTGTGTTGCTCACATCCCATCCTTATAACAGTTGGCATACAAGTATAACCTTGTTTACCTTTATTCCACTGTTTCTAGCTCACTGAACCTGATCTTACTGTCTCCACCGGACGACGGCAAACAGCCAGAAACCGGTAGTGGTGTGTAAGGGATGGGATGTCAGCAACACATTACTTTGGTCATCCACAAGCGCCTTGAGGGCTTTGACCAAGAATCACTTTGTGATTCTGTGTCTGAACATCGTGGTTCGTTGTACGAACCCTATATAACAGTTGGCATACAAGTATAACCTTGTTTACAACTATTTTCTATTCTGTAGTCGTGACCGAGCCACCACAGGCGGCACTGTCGTTGTAGGGTCAACATGCTCTGTAGACCAGAATTTGAAAGTACTTCAGCATTAGTCACTTGGTCCATCAACGATATGATCAATATACGACGGATGCTTCTTAGATAGAAAGCATCCAGCTTCCGTTCGTGTTTGGTTCAGGTTTCACTATTGTACAGTAAAGCATTTAGTACGCACGCACACTATACCGTCATCTTTAATTTTACAGTCAACTTGCGGTTGCGTCAGACACGAAAGTTCAACCAGGACAAAATGACAGCTACTATGCCAATTTACTTATCAATCTCCATGTCTAGCTAGAACTTATCCGCAGTGGTTGAACCAAGATATGATGAATGATGAACTGGTTAATCTGACAGTTACAAAAGTGATGATTGGAGCCGATAGTATCCCTTGACCAATGAATTTGGTCTTGATCATGCTGATTGTTGGCCCAAAGGCTTTGCATGCCGACGAAAAACAGTTGATTAGCGACTGGAAGTGCTCTTGGGTATGAGTAATAATGGCTGAATCGTCAAAAAATAGCAGGCCAAGGATTAGCACATCTCGTGTCTTGGTTTGTGATCGCAGCCTGTTTAGGTTGAAAATCTTGCAAGCACTTTGTAGGCAAATGCATTCTGTTTTCGTTTTCGTGCTTGCAAAGCCCAGAAAATTAAATAAAGGCAAGCGTGGAAGCGAGAACATACCCTCGTTTGACGCCTCGGCGAATTACAGAGAATTCTGAACTACAACACTTACAATGACATGAGTGCTTCACAGCAAAGTGGAGAAAAAATAAGAGCTTCGAGTATTCTTTGATGGCAGCCTATAAGATCAAATATTTTGAAAAGACCCTCCCTACTGACCAAGTCGAATGATTTAGTTAAGTTAATAAAAACAGCTTATAATGGCATACGCTGTTCCCGACACTTTTCTTGAAGTTGTCTCAAGGAGAAGATCATGTCAACGGTTGATCTTCTCCTGCTGAAGTCACACTGAGGTTTTGGAGTAAACTCTATCAGCTGAACCTTTTAGCGGCATCTGTAAGACTTTAGCAAACAATTTGCCTACAACATTCAGAAGTGAGATTCCTGTGTAATTGTTGCAGTCACTTCTATCACCCTAATCCTTAAATAGCATGATAAACTTTGTGTCTCGCATCTCTTGTGTGACGCACTCCTCCTGGTAACCCTGGCTACAGAAGGACATCAGCCTCTTGCAGAGAATATATCATCGGACCACCGAGCTCTTACGTGGTTTAAAACACAAACAATACGAAGATCGGATTACAAGCCTCAATCTTTTCGACTCTCGCTACCGCTGTCTTGCAGGCGACTTGATTCTTATGTTCAATATACTGCATACCCACAACCATCCCCTGAATCAACTATTCACACGACTACCACGACAAACAAGCCGGAGTCATAACTATACAGTACTTATTCCCGACTCGAGGCTGAACTGTCGAAGGTATTTTTATTCTGTACGTGTATGTTTTACTTGAAACTCCTTACCCCGTAACGTTGCACATTCACCCAACCTGGATATATTCAAATCGAACTTGGACAAATTCATGTCGACCAATCCAAACATTGAAACAATATATTCTGCATAATAAAGCTTTGAACCCATGCATCGTAGTAAACTATACATATTTACCCTATCAAACCGGTTGAAAACAATTTCTGCTCTATGTATTTTCACGTGATTCCTGAACTGATCAGTAAGCAAACAAATCCCGTTTTACTACCTATGTTATTTGTAATTCGCATATTATTCTGTGGTTTTTGTAAAGCTACGTGCTTTTTAGACCATTAAATTGAGTTGAATTGAATTGAAGAAGCAAGTGGTGAAGAGGCTGTAATAACGTTGTTTCACAGCGTTTGATGAGCTCAGGTTTAATTTTGTCGTCACCAGCGGCCTTCCCATTCGCTAAGCAGTCGATTGCTCTATTGAATTCATCAAATGTAGAGGAAGTATCTGGATGCTCAGTGGTTAACAACAGGTCAACATGTTCAAGTGCATGCGATAAAACCTTACTGTCCATTGAGTAGCGAGAGGAGAAGTGCTCAACCAATCTTTCTATCAGCGGAGATTTGTCGACAATCGGGTTACCAGATACTGATTTAACGAATGCCGTCAAAAATTTTGTTTGGACCAATCGCTCTCTTGATCCCATTATACATCCCGTAAAAATTTCCGGTATCCACAGCTGTTTGAATACTGAGGCTAATTTAAGTCCAATAGTCATTTGCACATTGGCTTGTAGTCTGTTGGATCTCATTTTTAGATGCTCTTAAAAATTGAATGTTTTCATTTGTTGGCATACCTTTAAAATTCATGAATGTTGATTGTTTCTCGCCCAACACACCAGACATCTCGTGAGCTTTTGCTTCGAACCAGTCGAACTTTCGAGTTTTCTTCGGCATATGCAGCTTTTTATCGATTCCCAGTTTTCTGAATCTGATTCAATTGAGGTTGTCATGTTGAACTCAGCTGTGAAGGCTTTAGCAAATCGCGAGTCGCATATATACTAGCGTAGCAAACTATTTGGACGCGATGAAATCTAGTGTTGGAAGATTAATTTTGCACAAACAAGCGGATGGTCATTGTTGCAGTCTGCGCTTGATGTGATCTGGTGAGGAGTACGCTCAGTGTGCCTAACAAGAACAAGATTAGGCTGATGCCAATGCTTAAAGCGAGTATGTTTCCAGGAGACTTTAAGCTGTGGTTTTGCATGAAAGATAGTGTTACTGACACAAAGACTGAACTGCGTGCACAGCTCTAAAAGGCGTTGCCCATTTTCATTAATTTTACCTTCTCCGAATCTTCCGAGACAGTTTTGCGAAGACTCATAATCTGCACCATTTCTGGCATTGAAATCATCCAATACATAGTTTTTATTGGCAAGGTTTTGAGGACTGTTGCGAGGTTATGAGGTTTTCAGCAGGCGTCGCAGAGAGCGTCAGTGCATAAACGTTGGCCAATGTAATTGTAAAAGTACTGCACTTCAGATTTAGAGTCCAAATCCGTTCGCTCCCGCTTGATTTTGCTGCTTTCAGTATGCTGTTTCTTACGGGAAACACAACTCCATTCAGTCGAGGCTCATCAGAGACATTTCCTTTCAAAAATTGTGTAATCTCTTTCTGTTAGCATACCAGTGTCTGATCATCGCGTCTCTTTCAGGGCAGCCACATCGACAAACAGCCTTTCTAGCTCATTGTTAATCACATGTGATTTTCTTACGCCTCTGATATTCGAGACGTTGTCATAAAATCCTGGGAGCATGGACCGGATGTTCCAGGCTCCCGGTTTTAGAGCTGACCTTTTATTCATTTGCTCATTAATAGCACTCAAACATATTGCACTCCATAGATACACAATAGTACTCACAATTTAAACCCAAGTCATTTTTCTGAATTTAATTTAATTTAATTTAATGATCTAAAAAGCATATAGTTTTACAAAAACCACAGTATAATCTGGGAATTAAGGTAATTCAAGGTAATTCAAGGTTTTTAATGGTCTAAAAAGCAACAAGCCTAACAACAACCATAGAATGGTAAAAATTGAAATTTAAGTGTATAAACAATATAAGAACACAGATTAAACAGTACATAAGTGTTCTGGAAACGAATAATGCAATGAAAATTCGTCTAATTTCGTTTTAAAGTCATGCAAGTTAGTGGCGTGAGCAACGGTTGAAGGTAAACTGTTCCAAGTAAAACAGACACGGACAGAGTAAAAATACTTTCTACAGTTCAGACGGGAATGGGGTACGATCAGCACATATTCATGGGTCCGATAATTCCTCGTATCCCTTCGCGTGAATAAATCCTGTAAGGGATGGTTCGGGGTATGAAAAGTTTTGTAAAGTAAGATAAGGTCTCCTCTGATTCGTCGATAGGGAAAATCGAACAGATTCATTTGAGCTATCCTTTCTTTATATGGTTTGTTTCGGATGCTGAGAACTAATTTCGTTGAGCGGTGATAGATTCGCTGCATAAGTTCCACATCCCTCTTGAGCCACGGAGACCATGACTGCACACCGTATTCCATGACTGGTCTCAAGTATGTATTCATGATCCTTGGGAATATCTTGGCGAAAATTTCCAAAATACACGTTTGAGTAGATTTAGAACACGTGTTGCTTTTTTAAAGGCACTGTTAGTTTGAAATGATGTTTTTAAACTGGAGCATATCCAGACACCCAAATCTTTTTCTTCACTACAATTTTCAAGGACACGCGAACCTATGTGATATGTGAACTCTACTCGATTCCCCACATTCATGATCCTGCATTTTTTGAAGTTAAACGGCAGTTTGTTCTTCAACGACCAGCTGTGAAGCGTATCAAGATCCTTTTGTAATAGCAGACAGTCTTCTGGACTACGAATGCTGCGCCAAATTTTTATGTCGTCCGCAAATAACGAAATGTTACATCGAACAATTTCCGGTATTTCATTGACATAAACCAGAAAGAGGATCGGACCAAGGACTGAGCCTTGGGGAACTCCGCTAGTTGCTGCAATTGGTTTGGATAATGCACCATCAACACGTACCTGGTTAGTGCGATTTGTTAGGTAGTCATTTAGCCAATTCAGCAACTTTCCAGTGATACCAAGCCTTTCAAGCTTCTGCAGTAGTGGGGAATGGTCAACACGATCGAATGCTTTTGAAATATCCAAGTAGCACGCGTGTATTGCTTGTCCTTTATCTACCGATTTTGTCCAATCATCTAGCGTTACCAGTAAATTAGACAAACAGGAATAATTTCGTCTGAATCCATGCTGGTTCCTCGAAAGCAACTGATTATTCTCGAAGTGTTTCATTAGATCGTCAACAATGAGTCGCTTAAGTAATTTTGAAATCACTGGTAACAGAGTAACGGGTCGGTAATTGGAAACATCGGAGCGATTTCCACCTTTGTAAATTGGAGAAATTATTCCTCGTTTCCAATCTGTAGGAATCACTCCACTTGCCAGTGTTTGCTCGAACAGATAAGTGAGTGGTTTGTATACCAAACTCGAAAATTGCTTCAATATTTTTGGGGTTACTCCGTCGGCCCCAGAAGACTTTCCGGTTTTAAGATTAAATAAACCTTGGAGGACGCGTTTCTCAATGACACTTATTTCACTTAGGGCAACCGTGTTTGAGAGTGTTGGGTTTGGGCTGTTTATTGCATGTTCTATCGGGTTGAATAACGATGAATAAAACGTGGCTAAAGCATCAGCAGTTTCTGCTGCAGTTGTTGTTGGTCCAGCTGATGTGTTCACGGACGCTACTCCAGGTTTCACCTTAGCTTGATCGTTAACCATACGATATAGTATTTTGGGGTTTCGCTCCATCATGCTTGATATCACTTCTTGGAAGCACAACTTGTCTTGGATGACAAATTTGTTCACTTTGTTCCGCAGTAAACGGAATGTTTCCAAGGTCTCGGATGATGGGTTTTGCCGATGGTGTCGCCAAGCAATGTTTCGTACCGTTAACCACTTACGAGTTCGGCTTCTTAATTTAAATTCAAAGTTTTTTCTTGAGTTCCTGAGGACAAATTCGGAGCTCACTTCGATTGAACTTTTGAGATTAGATATTAGCCATATCCAAAAGTCATGTACGTTGCTAGTTTCCGGTTGGCAGTTAAACGTGTTTTTCAGAGCATCACTCAACGCCATAGTGTTGATCCGCCTAACTCTTTTACGGGCATCATTTGTTCTTACAGCTTCAAACAGATATTCAAACTGGATGACGACGTGATCACTTAGTCCAAGTGGACTTTCGTAAGCAACGTTATCAATGTCGTGTTTCATTGCTTGTCAGAACGAGATCTAAGAGTGAGGGTAAATTGTTTCCGCGGTATCGGGTATTACATGTAATGTGGTTATAAAGAGGAATATCGTCAAACAACTCACTGAATGCGCGCTCGAGGGAGTGTTCTGGGTAAATGGTGCTGCTCTGCAGATTCGGTAAATTGAAGTCACCCATAATCAAAAATCCACAAGTGTATCTGGAAGTAACCATGCGAATTTTATCCAGTAGGGCCAGATTGTAAGTTTCCTGTGCAGACGGTGGGCGATATACTACTCCCAAAACACAGTCTTCGCCGTTAGCTAGTCGGATTGAGCACCAGAGTGTATCCAGTAACACGATGTCTGGATCCGTAATCTCACGGCACAGAAGGTTTTGGCTATAATACAAAGCTACTCCTCCTCCTCTGGTTTCACGGTCATGACGAATAAGTGACATTCCTGGTAATTCTAGTTCACTATTTGTTTGCTGAGTCTGCAGCCACGTTTCCGTTACGGCGATTATGTCTGGTGAACATATCAAAAAAACTGCACGCAGTTCACCGATTTTGTTTCCGAGACATTGTGCGTTGGTGTAGATGCATTTCATAGTTGTTTTTCTCAACAAGGATGGGGTGTGGGGAAGAAGGCTAGTGGAGTGCAGAATATATGTTAGGCCGACTCCTCCAGAGTCGGCAACTGAAGGTTTTTTGCTTGCAGGGATGCTTGATCGTTTTTGGGTTGTACTGTTGGAACACAGTGATCTATCGTATCGGCTGAAATTGTTTCTGACACGTCAACAACTGATTGACTTGGTAGTGTTTCTATTGAACTTAGTGGTGCATCTATCTTTCCAATATGGTGTTTCGATGCACCTAGTCTAATTTCTCGCGGGATTATTCTGCGGCCATTTTCCCAACGATTTTTGACCGTGCTCAACATATCATTACGCAAAAACGTTATTTTAAGGGGTGTAGGACCGATGCCCTTATAATTCGTAGATTTGGGGATGCGGAACGTGTCCGTCACAGCTACATCATGCAAACCAAGTATATCACTGAGGAATCTCCATTGTAGCTGATCGTGTTTGCGCTGCACCGCTTTATCAGTTGCTTCATCAGCTTCTGGAACTCCCAAAAGGATTATACTTCGATCATCCCTCTGTTTCGTTTGGTTTTGTTGCTGGTCCTTTCGGGCCCTTTCCCACCAGGGCACATCAGCAAAGATCCTTGCAGTGGTCTCTGTCGCTCCTTACGCAGGAGAAAAGCGGATAGTAAGATGTTTTCAAGATCCCTTTCAGAGTGAACCGTGATTCTAAGCAATCGTGGCTGGTCCAGATTTGAAGAAGTAGGTTTACGACTTAGTCGTATCAATGATAGTGGTTCAACTGGCTCCAAGTCCATGTTGTTGCACAACCTTTTCCATTCTTCTTTATCGTGCTTAAGCCTGTCCCCTAGTAAGGTGGCACTCGTCTCCTTTACGTTGGTGCAAATCACACTTAGTCCATGGACTGAATGTACACTCTGTGTTTGGCGCTTTCGCTGGTTGCTGGACGTTTCAACTACCTTAGATCGAATACCAATAGTGTCCAATTTGGGAGTGTTTTGCACGATGACTTTTGGTTTTGAACCTAAAGGTATTCGCTGATCATTCGGGTGAGCAGCTGGCTTTGGCTTCGTATCTTTTTGCGAACCAGGGATGTTTTGGGCAGACAGGCCTTTAACAGTCGCATTTGTAAAGGTGGCCTTTTGATGAAAAGGACGCTCCTCAAGACACTCCGGCACAGTTGCAACAGCTGAACATTCGTGTTGAAAGATCGAAGATTTAGCATTTATCTGACTGGTATTACCGTCAGTAGTTTCCGATTTATTGAAAAACATACTGGCAAACTGAGAATTTTGAGACTCTACCGATGTCTTCCACGTTTGTATGATAAGCTCTAAGCTCATCATCCGATCATCTAGGTTGCTTTGCGCAACACTTATTCGAGCAGTTAAATCTGCGTTTGGTTTAGCTCGACAACTTTTGCACACATAGCATACACCAGGTATGTTTTCATCCATCAGGATCGATAGCGCATCCGAGGTCAATGATTTGTCGCATTTTGCGTGGCATTTGTGGGAACAGTTTTGACACGTGACAGATTTGACCTTACCACTGACGACTTTCATGCAGACGACGCACGTTTCGCGAACATTAGATTGTTTCATGTTAACGGGGTCAACTAAAAGTACAAATCAGAGCACAAAAATCGATACGACTGCGGTTGGTTTGTGTGGTATTGGGCGGAATTGACGGAAAATGACAGGTTGTCGGAAAATTTCGTTAGCTGCTAAATTGCCAGATTCCCTTTGAGATTTTTGGCGTGAATTTGATATCACGTTGTGTATTTCTCCGAGTAGTTCCCGACAGTGATAAACACCAATGTGGTAATCGAACAGCAGAAACACAAAAGCGATTCCAATAAACGAACAAACTGTAGAAAAATCCACGGTTGACGTACACAAAGAACGACACGTCGCAGATGGATGATTCTTGTATGAATAGATCCGACGTAGCAAGCTTTCAGATAAATATCCAAAAATCAAACCGATCGGATGAAAACCAAGAAAGTTATATCCAAAAATATCGGAGGTCAAAATTAATCCAACCACACGTCACGTCAAGACTGAATAACATAAGTAGTAAAAACAGGATTTCTTTTCTTACTGAGCAGTTCAGGAATCGACCACAAGAAAACTTTCGAATAATAACATCGTGAACTTAAATACCCTTGATTAAAACACTTTTAGTTGTAAATTCATTGTAATTTTCATGATACCAAAATGGAAATACGAGACCCTAGTAATAATTTCAAGAATATATAGTATTATATATTATTATATATATATATATATATATATATATATATATAAACGGAATTATAGCTTCTACTATCTTCTCTTTTCAGGACCTAAATTACGATCGAAAGAAGGACTCACACCACTTCATATTGTTGCAAAATGCAGACCGAGTGATATGTTCGGTTCGGTACGTTTGTTAGGAAACGATTAACTCAAAGGAAGTTAATAATAAAAATGCTCATTCGAATGTATTTCTATCACAAACCGTTTCGTCCTGTTTGCACTCATCAGGTATGGACATTAAGATCAGGATCCGTATGCGCCTTAAACAGTTGAAGAATGGAAAACAAGTTGCACTTGTATGTCACCGTTGAATTAGCTTAGTCCAATCAACCTGTTGAATCACGTGCCC
>JACCGJ010009519.1:0-10895 GCA_013407085.1 Atriophallophorus winterbourni | reverse complement strand
TGCAAGCTTGGTCACCGGTGGCAGCAAAAGGACATCAAGCTGCTCGAGAGGATTTATCACAGAGCAACCAAAATGGTTGGCCGCCTCCGCAAACTACCATATGAGAATCGACTTGAGCAGCTTAACTTGGATACACTGCTTCGCAAAAGAGTTCAATTCGATCTAATACTAACCTACAAAATTATGAACGCCAAGGCGCACCCTCTGAGGCTTCTATTTCGCCTCCGGTCAAGCCATGTCACACGTACTCACCCATTGGCATTTGATATTCCACATTCCCACCGGAACTGCCGTCGCTTCTTCTATTCGGTGCGCGTTTGTTTCTTATGGAACTCCCTACCGTCAGATGTTGTCCAATCATCTAGTGAAAGGATTTTCAGGAACATAATGGAAATATTTATGCGTAATAATTCCACCCTACATCCCGTTTATATAACATGATCTTTTTTCAAACGAATAATTTTTTTTCATCATACAGCGGCAATACATGACATTTTTGTAACTACAAAACTGTCGATCTTCTTAATGACTCAATTTATTTTGTATATATATTCATTGTCCTGTGGTGTTGTAGAGCTACGAGCTTTTTATACCCTAAATTCTTGAATCTTGAATCTTGAATCATTATCGCTGCGAATCGATTTTCAAAGTGGGATATCACCACTCTAGTTCGAAAATTCGGCGGTGGAGAGATTTTTCCTAGAATGGACCGACATTTCACTTATTCACCATACCCGTAAAACGAAGGACGGGAAGTAGCTTGTTTTACTGCCAAAAACCTTCTGTGCCGTGAGATAACGGATCCAGACATCGTTGTACAGCATACACTTTGGTGCTCACTCTAATAGCTAACGGCAAAGACTAGGTTTTGGGAGTAGTATATAGCCCACAGTCTACACAGGAAACTTACAATCTAACCCTATTAGACAGAATACATCTGGTTACCTATCGATTCACTCGTAGAATTATATTTATGGGTGACTTCAATTTACCGAATCTACAGAGCAGTAACTTTTACCCAGAAGTCTCCCTTGAACGCGCATTCAGTGAGTTTTAGACGATATTCCTCTTTATAACTAACAATGCATGTAATACCAGCGGAACTAATGTAACTTCCCTCTTGGATCTTGTTCTAACAAGCAATGAACATGACTCTGATAACGTTGATTACGAAAGTCCATTGGGACCAAGTGATCATGTTGTCATCCAGTTCGACTATCTGCCTAAAGGTGTAACTAAAATGATGCACAAAAAAACTATTAGACGAATTAACAAAATGGCTTTGAGCGATACTCCTAGAAACGCGATAAACTGCAAACTGATAACCAACAACGTACATGTGGTTTGAGTATGTTTTGACTGTATTTGACAATCAAGAAAACGTCCCAAGTTAAGTAACGCACAAAATATCCAGGTATATAAGAACCCAAAGAGGATTTGTCAACAAAAGTGCTACTGCATTAAGACAATCAAAATAAAGTAAAAACATACTTCGATTATTGCGGTCAACCGGGTAAAAATACATGTACATTTGAAATCAATATCGAGCACGTAACACGAGTCCAAACGAAAAATGGCGAAGAAAATAGAGTCAAGATATTCAAAGAGAAAGAGTTAAGCAAAATGGCGTATGAAACAAGTAAATTTGACAGTGTTTCGATTTCAAAATTTATAGGAAATATACAAATAGATGTTGGCAGGTAAAAGGCTCCAACAGTATGGTCGATATATAAATTCAAGAATTTAATGGATGTTAGCTGCGAAATTTTTCCTCACGAACTCAAGAAAAACGCTCGAATTTAAATGTATGAAAGATTGCTTTCCGACAATATCGACATAACGCATCATCA
Source organism: Atriophallophorus winterbourni (assembly GCA_013407085.1). Taxonomy (NCBI): domain Eukaryota; kingdom Metazoa; phylum Platyhelminthes; class Trematoda; order Plagiorchiida; family Microphallidae; genus Atriophallophorus; species Atriophallophorus winterbourni. The sequence continues at coordinate 9,045 of JACCGJ010009519.1, read as the reverse complement.
GAGATTTGTGAATCATTTCGTTTACTGCAGGACAAAGTAAAATAATTTGTCAAAGCTAAAGCTAATGTGAAACCTGGAGTTGCGTCCGTAAACACGTCAGCTGGACAAACAACAATTTCTTTATAAACTGCTGAAGATATAGCCCAAATAAATCCATTTCATCGACGGTTGCCATTAGTGAAATAAATTTCACATTAAAACGAGTCCTACTAGCATTATTTGATCTAAAATCCGGAAGGTCTCGTTGGGCCGACTTAAAAACACCGATTATATTGATGAAATTTAGAAATTTGTTATGTGAACCACTCACATACCTGTCTAAAAATACATCTTCTAATCGAGTGATTCCTAAAGATTGTAAATGTGGAATACTTTCTCCTATTTATATTGGTGAAATCGCTCTGATGTTTATAATTACCGACTCGTTTCTGTGTAACATGTGATTTCGAAATTACATAAGCGCCTCATCGTTGACAATCTAATGAATTATTTCGAAAATAATCAGTTGGCTTCGATGAGACAGCATTGACTTATACGGAATTAATATAGTTAGCTAATTTGCATATATCGCTGGATGATTTGAAACAAGCGGTAGATAAAAGGCAATCAATAAACGCCTGCTACCTACATTAAATCAAAAGCATTCAGCTCAACAACTGGCGGTTACGTGAATATATTGATGCCGATTACAGTGCACAATACCATACTATCATTTACACCATTAAATAATATGTGACATACTAATTAGAGATATTGATCTACCCTGGACCAATCCAAATACGAATCACAATAATCTCTGTAAAAGTGTTCAAATCGGATTCCTACCATAATCAGAAATAAAATGAGTGCGAAATGAGTTGGAATAATGACCGAAACATAGTACAACTTATTCCAATGAGCGAAATTCAACTTATCTGTAATTCTGCTCACCAAACCAGTGATTAGAAATCGTTTCACGAACCTCTTCGGGCCTAAAGATATACTGAAAATATCGGCTTACAGAAACATATTTCGAAACATTCCAAAACTGCTAAAAGTCAACAATATAATGAGTTAATAAATTTCTCGCACCATGGTTTCAAATGAAATTTAGCCCAGTGAAATTCAAATCCTTTGTGGTTGAACATTTTTCTCTCTCAACATGTTGATCATTTGAAATTGTTTTATTAGAATTCTGTATGAAGACACCATCCAGGATGGTTTCAATCAACTTATCATAATTATTTCGCTATTACTTTGATTTCGATATTCCACACACTTTAGAGTCATAACCTGATCATCGGATTTGAATCTCTCATTTAATTTCTTTTTATTCAACATCTAATAAATCCTGCATAATATTAATAGAAAAGAATCTCGTCGTGGAATTTGTGTCTATTGTATACCTTTTGCACACTGAGAGCACTGCCAATGAGCAAAACATTTGAGAAGCTCAATATTCTAGTAAGCAATAGAATCACAAATTTGATCGTCGGGACAGAGTCTAGTAAAACATCCATTTTGCAATAATTTATCGAGTCATGAATATGTTATAGAAAATTTTCCAAATAAAGATCTAACGTCAAATCTTTACCCTATACCATCAACACGTATCTGAACATTACATTAATAAACATTTCTATTAAAGCGTAGGTTATACAGGTTTGTGAAGGGAATTACTTTGTTCAGTGCTAGCACGCAAGTTTCGACGCAAAGAGTGAGATCGCCCTTAATGAAAGAATGATGACAAATGTTCGAATGTGAAGCTTCTAAAATATTTTTATCTAGAAACAAAATAGCTGATCGATTCCATGACAAGCTCTGAAATATTTCGAAGGACGAATTTATTGTGTCTCGCCACTTACTCTCCAATACATGTCACTGACCGAGTGCCTCATAACTTAAAGAAATCAAGCGCACATAGGCGAGGCTGAAACAGGTACCATCGAATCTACTACTTCAAACAGCTCTTTAAAAATGATATTTTGTTTATACGAAAATAAATTGGATTTTGCCAAAAGAAACTCACACGGAATGACTTTTGCAATCAGTGCTGGTAATATAAGTTACCTAATCAAATATTGTCTTCACAGTGCACATAAAGTCTCCGTAAAATTGATAAAATTTTCGCTTTGTAATATGTAATCTGTGGGCAGTTAGTCAATTACGAGATTTTGGGGAGAAGTGCAAAATGAAAAATGAATGTGATTTCTATGGAGCATCAAAAGGAAATCAAGGTCACGTGAGCTCGCTTTAACTGGACTGGTGGATGCTGATGATGTGACACAATGTGGGATAGAAATAATTAGCTGAAGAAAGTTGGAGGCGATATTCATCAAATTATTTTGGCATACCTTACACAGGGGTCAAAAATCGACGAGGTTGAGATCTCTATTAACTGACCCTTCATCGATATTGACCCTATATTCACAATCACACGGAATTTATGCTTCATGTTGATGGGCTAACTATTTTAGATTTTATAATAATATAATCGTTTTTATCAATATGATATGTTTCTAAATCAATAAGATTTCTTGTGTTTATCCACATTTTCTACGTATGGTTTGCCATTTAAAAGGCTTTTTTTCGAAAAATACATGAAAAATTATCAGCCTCAAAATCTGCTGGATTATGAAATTACTGTGAGACATTCGCTAGAATTGAGATTTATTTTTTTTAAAATACCTTAAATACCCGCGTATAAGACGCACTTTTTTCTTCATAAGTTGCCCTAAAAACCCAGGTGCGTCTTATCCATGGATACTTTTATTATAAAAATTACCGTAAATACCCGCGTATAGGACGCACTTTTTTTCTTCATGAGTTGCCCTAAAAACCCAGGTGCGTCTTATCCATGGATACTTTTATTATAAAAATTAAGCATTTATCATAATATCAAAAATTTATTTTATAAACCGGTACAATATTTATCAATATTTATCCTCGTCGTCACTGTCTTCATTCAACAAAGCAGCCCACTCCTGTTGTGTTATGCAATCATCATGATAGTCCAGCTCTTCCTCCCTTTCGTCGTCACCATCGTTGTCTGGGTCGTCCATCCAGAGAATATCGTCTTCCGTGCCGTCTAACATGTTGCTGATAGAACATTTCTTGAATCCCTTCACCACGGTCTTGATTGGCAATTCTTTCCAGGTATCTACTATCCATTGGCAGATCGTAGGCATGTCAACTTTTTTCATGTTGCCGCACTTGGTGAAAGTATGCTCACCATTAATCATCCATTCGGCCCATTTCTGCTTTAATGCTGCTTTGAATGGCTTATTCACGACGACATCCATCGGTTGCAGAATACTGGTCATGCCGCCGGGGATGACGACGAGGTCTGTATTGTGCCACTTCAATTTTGATTTAACATTGTTAGTTGTATGGCATCGGAAGGCGTCTAACACAAGCATCGATCGCTGTTTCTCCAGACCACCTTTGCGTTTCATCCATACTGTTTTCAGCCAATCGTCCATTAAGCTGTCATTGAACCATCCGTGTTCTTGCACCCTGACTATCACACCACTCGGGAACTTGTCTTTAGGCATGGTTTTCCTCTTGAAGACGACGTACGGTGGTAACTTCGTGCCATCAGCCATACACCCAAGCATCACGGTGAACCGGTTCTTTTCATTTCCAGTCGATCGCATAGTGACAGACCTTGCACCTTTAATGCTTATTGTGGTCTCGGATGGCAGGTCGAACGTCAGCGGAGTCTGATCGGCGTTTCCAATCTGGCTCATGTCGTAGTCGTATTTCTGACGCATCTTGATGACATAACTTTGAAATTTCCTTAATAAATCCTCGTGGTCGCTGGGTAGTCGCTGACTAATGGTAGTTCTTCGTCTTATTGATAGGTTATTTCTTCCAAAAAATCTCCTGCACCAGTTCATCGAGGCCTTAAAATCTGCAATGCTCTGCTCTTTCGCCAATCTTAGTGCCTGTAAACGAACGGTAATGGTGCTGACCCCCAGACTGTCTCGACGCGTATCTTGAATCCATTTAATGAGCGCCTTTTCCAGGTTAGGGTGGTGAGCCTTCGAGCCTCTGTTCGCCCTCTTCACCTTTCGCATTTCTTTAATGTTACTTTCGGCTTTTCTCCATTTTCTGATCATGCATTCAGTCGGACCAAATTGCCGCTCAGTTGCCCGGTTCCCGTGTACTTTCGCGTACTTGATCACTTCCATTTTAAAGTTTGAAGTATAGCTCTGTCGTTTTGTCTTCGTCATGTTGAAGGGTAATAATGAACTGTATCTTCAAAATCATGAAAATGTAATATCAACCAATCATGGAGTAGTATTTGACTCTTGTTGGAGCAGAAACTTTTCCTTAAAAATGTCATCCAATCATTCGACATGACGACCAAGAATGAGAAGTGCACTTTCCACGATAGTCTACATAGTCTAGACAGACATCTGCTGACTGACAGGATGAATGAGTCAGCAATCAGCACACACGATGATCATAGCGATTGTATGGAGGTCACCGTGATTGACTTAAGTTCACCGTTTCTATAAAAATTAATGGAAATTAAGGACTAAAATTAGGATGCGTCCTATACATAGGTACACAGTTTTTCCATCGTTTTAGGGTCAAATATCCACTGCGTCTTATACATGGTATCGTCCTATACGCGGGTATTTACGGTAATGTGTTTTACAATTTAATAAACAGAAGAGATTAGGGTAAATTGGCATAACGGATTGATATTCTTGCAGCGTTGGAATATCAGTAAATATTTCGCTTGTCTGCAATTAATGGTAAAATATTGCAGTTTGAAACCACTGCTTAACATAGCTCACTTAAATTTGTTCTCCGAGCTTGTTGAGTTTGCATCGGAATTTTCGATGCCAGACTAGGTAACATCTTCAGCGATTGTTGGCAAATTGACTGCTCTAATTGGTACTGACGTTTGTATTCGGCCGGCCGACCATTGGTCACGTGATCGCATGTGATTGGCTGCCATTTCGGCTCTTCGTCTCAGTCGCATCCGTGCGTAGATGTCGTCCAAGCTCAGGTGTTTGTTGATCGATCGTTCACCGAAGTGCCAGGCTTCGATGAACTCTAGTTCTGATTTGTTATTAGCTCGGCCCAAGATGTGGCAGTTATGCCAGTCCATCTCGTGATTTTGGTTTTCAAAGTGCGTTGATATGAGAGACTTTGTGTCGTGACGTCGTACGGCTAGTTGATGCTCATGGATTCGAGTTTTTAGTTTTCGACCGGTTTGCCCGATGTAGTGTTTGTCACCGTGCGTGCACTGTATTTTGTACACTACGTTTCCGTTATCATCTTTAGGTATTGCATCTTCCACTTTTGTGAGCACGTTACGTAGGGGTGGCTTTGGTTTGTGGGCGATAAAAATACTGTGAGGTCCTAGGAGTCTTGATGTCATTTCCGAGATGTCTTTGACGTATGGTAACGCTGCCCGTTGCATAACATCAGCCTGGTCTTGCCTAGGGCGTGTCGTTAGGCATCTACGGATAAAGTTCTTCAGGTAAGAGTTCTTCTGGAATAACTTGTATAGATATTGTTCTTCCCCTTTTTGCAGTGTGAGCGTGCTGCAATGTGTTCTAGCGCGTTGAAACAACATCCGAACGCAGCTTTTTTGTGTGGTGTTGGGTGGTTACTTTCAAAGTTCAAGATTTGGTCGGCGTGGCTCGGCTTTCTATAGACATGGTTCTGTAGTTCTCCGTTACTCAGTCTGGTGACTTGCACGTCTAAGAATGGTAATTGACCGCTTGTTCCTTTTTCCCTTGTGAACTTTATACCACTGAATACACAGTTGAGTAATCGTGAAGTTTCCTCAAGTCTTGATCGTTTAATAATCACAAGGGTATCGTCTACGTAGCGTACCCATTGGGTGGGTTGTATCAATGGTGAAGAGATCAGCTCTAGCCTTTGCATTACGATTTCAGCGATTAGTCCTAAGATTGGTGAGTCCATTGGGGTGCCTCTTATTTTTTCGTAAGCTTGTCCGTTGAAGGTGAATTGTGTTGTAAGGCATAAGTCAAGCAATTCTAATAGGTCTTCTTTGTTAAGCCTTTCTCCGTCGGCCATCATTCGTTCGTTCAAAAGTGATGACACAGTTTGCTTCGCTAGGGTGGTGTCGATCGAGGTGAAGAGTGCGACAACAACGAATGAGACCATAATTTCGTCATCTTGGATCTTGGTTCCTTTGATTTTCTGTAGAAATTCTTCGGCTGATTAAATTGCGTATTCTGACCCATGAGTACGGTATAGTAGTCTTCTTCTCAATTCTTTGGATAGCTTGTATGAGGGTGCTTCTGGCAGCGATACGATTGGGCGGAGCGGTATACCTTCTTTGTGGATCTTCGGGAGTCCGTAAAACCTGGGTGTCGTGGAGTCTTTTGGTTTCATACGAAAGTATTCATCCTCTGTGAGGCGCCCCAACGTCTTCAATTTTTGCACAGTATTTATGATTTTTCGTTCTAGTTTTTCTGTTGTAGCTGATGCAATTTTCCGATAATTCAGGGTGTCCTGGAGAAGTTGTTCTGCTTTCGTAATATATTCGGTTCTGTTCATTACGACTGTCATCCGACCTTTGTCTTCTGGTAGAATAACAATTTGTTTGTCTTGCTTTTTTATTCAGGGCGCGACGTTCTTCTTTGTCCAAAGTGTTCGATTTGGCGTTGTTTGCTTTAATCAGGGGTACGATTTTCTGTCGACATTCCATCTGGGTTTTCGGTGTTAGGTCAGCCCGTTTCATCGTTGATTCCAAATATGCTAGGAACTCGACTGGGTCTGCGTTCTTGCAGTTAAAGTTTAGGCCGTGCATCACTACTCTTTGTTCGCTGTCTGTGAGGTGTCTATCTGAACTATTCTTTATCCAGTTCCCGGTCCCTTGTTCTGTGTGTTTTGAAGTGAGTCTCTGGAGCTTGTCCGTTAACTTTTGGCGTTTTCTTCTCTTGGTGGTTTCTGTCGAGATTGCGATTGCAAGTCGTAACTGTTCTAGCGTATCTTTATTTAGTAGTTGGCGCCAATATGTTTCTGCTTCCTCAATGACTTTCTTATATTTTCGTAAGCGATCATGTGCATTTGTGATTAATATGCGGACGTCGCGGCGGCCGTTGTCTTCAACTAGATTGTGAGCTTTTGGGGTATCGATGGGTGGTCGATAGCGAACACTTTTTGGTAGTACTCTTCTCCGTAGGCACTCATGTAAGAAGAAGAGTTGTTCTTTTGTTGAGGCGAACCTTTTTGCAAAAGTTTCCCAGCGACAAGCGCGTTTGAGTGCCAAACGCACAGAGTTTGTTAATATTTTTTGGAATATTTGTAGCTCGGGTCGTTGTTGTAGCTTACTTGAATTTGTTCTCCGAGCTTGTAGAGTTTGCATCGGACGTTTCGTTGCCAGACTAAGCAACATTTCAGCGATTGTTGGCAAATTGACTGCTCTAAGTGGCACTGAGGATTGTTTGGCCGGCCGACCATTGGTCACGTGATTGCATGTGATTGGCTGCCTTTACGGTTCTTCGTCTCAGTCGCATCCGTGCATAGATGCACGCTCCTATCCGACATTATTCATATTTTACCTTATTTTTTATTCGAGCTAATCGGATGTATATAAAATTTTGTAAACTACCCCCTGTCTTAACAAAGTTATACTTAAATGCTACTGTTAGATATGGGTCGTACAACGAACCACTATATTCAAACCCATAAGCAAAACAGTGATTCTTTGTGAAGCACTAACAGCGCTTATGTATGATCAAAGTAATGTTGCTCTCTTAACCCGCTTTTACACAGCACTACGGTTTTCTAGCTGTTTGCCGTCATCAGGTGGAGACAGTGAGCCATGAAAACGTAGTGTAGTGGTAAATAAAGTTATACTTGAATGCGACGGTTACAGAGGGTTCGTGTAAGGAACCCCGGTTTTCAATCGAATATTCACCTAATGATCTTTTACTCTAGACTATTGGAGCTAATTTTACTGCCTCCACCCGATGACAACAAACAGCCGGAAACCCCTACTGCTGTTTAAGTGCGGGGGATGTGAGCAACACATCACTTTGGTCATCCGTAAGCGCCTCGAGTGCTTGACCAAGAATCACTTTGTGATTCTGTGTTCGAGGAACACATTATTTTGGAGTTGTTCAAGTTTAAAGACATAATATTCAAGATCTATTGTAAAAAATTAAAGAGCTATGCAATTGCAAAGAATATACGTCGGAACGTTCAAAACATCGTACGTACATGTTTGCTTTCATGCGGTTCAAAGGAGGCGCAAAAACTATTTCTAAGTAACCAAGAAGTGCGAAAATGTCGACCAAAAATATGTGATTGAGTAAAATTGTTTATTCAATGTATGTCAAAAACTGAAGCACCAAGCGTTTTGATTTGACCGGGAGCAGCAAAGCATTATTCATCTCAAAAGATCATTATGTTTGTTTGAAGATAATTTTAAATTATTTGAGCAACAAATTTCACGTCACATAACTGTTCACACAGTTGTTTTTTCATAGCTTTGGTTGCACAGCGGCCGCGTTAATTTACATTAGGATACAAAAAATATTGTTTATGCCATTCGTAATTATATTTGCATTAATTCAACGTATTTTGTGAAAAACTTACTGTAATCTAAAATCTTTTTCGCTTGAAAATAAATTATTTTAAAATGACGAGGGATTAGTTATGATGAGCGTCGAATATGTAATCCGTTCTAACCAAGATAGATAGATCATATCATCCATCATCAAGACAGCAGTACAAAACAACCATACACCGGTAGCACGTGCCGAATGCTTAACTGCCATACAACCATGAAAAAGTAAAATCCTAAAAGATGGGGAAGAGTGGGACTTAAATTGCTACGGCTTCTATATAAGAGTAAGCACAAACAAACTGGGAAGAGGTGCCTACACCTCGAATGGAACATGCATTCAAACAAGTTCGTTAACGAGTAGAGCAACATCAGCACAGCAGCTTCCTTGCGGCTTTCACTGTCATGCATCATAACAAGCTTTTCTCGTCACTCCGCTTGACAACATACAATGTTATGCAAACACTCCAAGAAGATGCTTAGTGCCAGACCGCCATTGAACA
>JACCGJ010009518.1:0-16298 GCA_013407085.1 Atriophallophorus winterbourni | reverse complement strand
ATTGCCGCCACAGTGCTACTCGGGAATGCATGTAGCATCCGAAACAAATGGTCTGAACTCTCCATCCTTGCACATGAGTTAAGACCGCATGTAATTGCACTGACAGAAACCTGGCTCTCGGCATCTGATGACATTCCTGATATAGTTGGAAACAGCTATTCCGTGATCAGGTGTGATAGACCGGGTGCAGTACAAGGTGGCGGTGTTGCTATTCTTCTCAGGTCAGGCCTCCGTACCTCAGAGTTAAACGTTAGGCTTGGCACGCACAATGTGCAACTTAGCTCCTGTCTCATCCACTCCTATAAGCAATCTACGGTAATAGCCTGCGTTTATTTGAGTCCCAATTCAGGAGTACAGGATATGTATAACTTGCTTGAGAATTTGAGTTCACTACGTGCGCTTGGATCTCAGGTTCTTATGGTGGGTGACTTCAATCTACCACACATATCTTGGACTAACCAGAGCTGCCAAGCTGATAAGATGTCTGAGGACTTCATAGAATGGACCCACAGACATGCCATGAGCCAACATGTAACTGAGCCTACAAGGTTCCGACATGGCTGTGAACCTTCGGTCCTGGATCTTGTTATATCTTCGAATGAGCAAATGGTTCGACAGGTGCAATATCTTTCCCCACTAGGGAAAAGTGATCACATCCTGATTAGCTTCCAGCTACTTCTCAGGTATGACAAACCGCCTCCGAAACTAAAGCGCAACTTCAATAGGGTAGACTGGAGTGTTGTCTCAGAAGAAGCAGATCAGATCTTGTCACAATCTTCGGGTGATGATATGGCAGCAAACTGGCAGCTTATTCACCATTGTCTGTCCACACTGCAAGACAGATTTGCTCCGTTGGTGCACGTCAAAAGACGCAATAAGCCACAGTGGTGGACACCATCGATGCGCCGTGGTATTAAAATCTGGGACCGTGCCTGGAAAACTTACAAAGCTTCTTAGACACAATGGGCCTGGACAAGGTATAAACTACTTAGAAATAAGGCTGTGGGAAGCCAACGTAAGGCAAAACGTGAATTTGAGGCACGACTGGCATGTAATATAAGACAGTGCCCAAAGCGTTTCTATAGCTATGCACAATCCAAAGGCAAAACTCGCGATTGCATAGGCAACCTTCAACTGGACAATGGATCTCAACTAGATTCAGATTCTGAAAATGTTTCGGCTTTTCTCGAACATTTTCGAGCTGTTCAGAGGCCTGATCGCCAAACTGATCTCTCGAATATGCCAGTGGACATAAGGTCAGATAGCGTTCCTACCCTAGATGAAATAATTTTCACTGATAATGAGGTCAGGCTTGCACTTGAAGCAACAAATCCACATAAATCTGCGGGTCCGGTTGGTATTCACCCTCAATTTATTAAGAACCTGGCGCCTGTATTAGCACAACCGGTGGGTCGCCTCTTTAACGCATCCTTAATGTATGGGTATATTCCTAGTGCATGGAAGCAGGCTGATGTGATACCTATACATAAAGGTGGCAGTCGATCTTCAGTTTGCAACTACAGACCTGTAAGCCTTACTAGTATCCTTTGCAAAACCCTAGAGAGACTTATTAGGGACAGGATCTGTCGCCACCTTGTCTCTGGTTCGTTACTAAACTCTGCTCAGCATGGTTTTCTAAAAGGGACGTCTTGCCTAACGAACCTATTATGTTTTCTAAATGAGGTCACTAGGAGGCTAGATAAAGGCCACCAGGTCGAAGTTCTCTACTTGGACTTTTGTAAAGCCTTTGACTCGGTAAACCACAGGTTGCTTGCAATGAAGATTGGACAAATAGGTATCGATGGCCCTCTAAAGAACTGGATCACAAATTTCTTGAGCAATCGGTATTTTCGCGTTCGCGTAGGCAATATGTATTCCGCGAAAGCAGGAGTTGTTAGTGGAGTCCCGCAGGGTTCAGTACTAGGCCCACTACTCTTTCTTATCTTCATCGATGATTTGGCATCCTCGCTTAAGTGTCCTTGCTATATGTTTGCAGACGATGTCAAGTTTATCGGATCGCTGAACGAACAGGATCTTTTTGAGGATATAGAAAGGTCATCAAGTGGTCTTCCACGTGGGATCTACCAATCAACTTCTCCAAAAGCTATCTTCTGTCCAAAGCTGCAACGAAGCTGCAGGTTGCTGGACCTGATAACATACTGGAGATAACTGGGGTACCAAAAGTCCGGGACTTGGGTATTGCGGTTTCAGCGGACTTTAAATGGGCTGATCAATGTGCAGCTGCTGCACAACGCGCTAGGAACCAGCTCTTTCGCCTCCGATCAGTTTTATCCTGCAGGTCCCCGGAGGTTTTCATCCCATTGTATAAAGCGATAGTGAAACCTCATCTCGAGTATTGCGTTCAAGCTTGGTCTCCTTATTTGGAAAAGGACATTGCCACGCTTGAAGGTGTTCAGCGCCTAGCTACTCGTATGATTAAAGGGCAATCTGGAAAGTCGTATGAACAACGACTGTTGAGTCTAGATCTCTTCTCGCTAAAAAGAAGGCGACTACGTGGGGATCTGATCGAGACCTTTAAAATCGTTAGAGGCTTTAGTTTTATTGATCCGGCTGATATGTATGCTCTTGCGCCAGTGGTAGGTACTCGAGGCCATTCACTGAAACTGGCAAAACAACATGTCAGGTCTAATGCACGTAAGCACTTCTTCAGCGAAAGGGTAGTGAATCATTGGAACAGTCTGCCCGAAGAGGTAGTTTGTTCTACTTCAGTAACGTGCTTCAAAGATAGACTAGATTCGATCTGGCGCTCTGTGTTTCCAAATTTTTATCCCTAATTTTATAGTTGTCCTTCAATATGTCGTTGGAACGCACTAATGCCTCTCCTCACCTGTTGGGTGAGGGAGTTTTTCTGTTGCATTCCAGCCAAAGTCATACCAGAAGAATATTGAACCTACTATTCGAAGTGGTGGACGCTCTTTTTGCTTACCACCGGAAGTATTCTGGACGCTCGATTGGCGACTGCCACATATCGTCCTGTGCTAACTGAACTGAACTGAACTGAACTGAAGAGACACTGTGCTAGAATGTGAAGCACCACTAAAACATCATATTCGTGTTGTTGATATAGCTGAAACTGCCGTTCTGTTACGTTTTTTTGAGACATTTAAATAATTTTGGGGTTATGATTAATCTTTATTATACCGTTTAAGCGTAATTGTGTTTTAATAGGTGAATTTCTCTATAACCAATAAGCAACCTCATTAGTCAGTTCAAACAGCAATATTTTTATTTTGTAAGGTACACTATCATAATATCATGCTTACATCAAAACTTTGTATTAATTTCGAGACCTTGCTGTTCGCATCTGACGTGCATCATGACTACAAAAAATAATTGATTCATATAGTTGCGACTTGGTCGACTATCTCCCTGTAAAACTGATACTGATGTCATTAATTTAACTCATGAACATTTCAATCATCAGTATCTGTAGTATTTCTCATTATTTGCACACTGTGTGATTTGTATACTCTAGAAATGAATTGCCGAGTAGTTCAGTGCAGGAATGGTTACGATCAGAGTACAAGAATAATTCAACTAAAATTAGTTTTGAGGTGTGATCCGAGTTCTTTCACTTGTATTCTCAGACGCTCAGATGACGAACAAGCTTTTGTGGGATATCTGGACGCATTCCAATATTGGGGAGCAGATTACTTATAAAACACCGTTCGAGTAACTTACGCGTTTTTCATTCGCGTTTATAAAATTCATCCTAACTATGCACCGAGTTATTACAAGAGTTGTCTATATTCCCTGTTAAGCTAAAATAAATTGCTTTAGAACCTCGAAACGAAAGTTGCAAATAAATTTGAATGACAGTCAAAGTTTCTACTGGTTACCGATTTGATCACCGACCATGAACTTTGTTTTACCTCTACGTGGATTCGAGTGACATGATGATGTGCTATGTGTAATAAAATCGGATTAAACAGCTGGATCATGTGCTTAAGCCTTATTTCTATCACAAAGCTTTGTAGGCCTGTAAGATTGGCTCACGTTAATGTCATCAGACGTCACCTTTTGTACTACACAGACAGAAGTGCCATTTTATGCACTAATTCAGCATAAGAGCTTTGCTGGGTTGCTCAGGACTTTGCGAAAAATGCTTCAAATCCATTGCATTCATTACATATCAATTGGAGCCAGCGTTGGGTTACATACACCTCTTAGTACTCAGAATATATCCCCAAACACTTCGAATGTGCTCAACTGATACTTTTCTATAACCAAAACATTTTGAGTACTTGTTGGTAAACATAATATGAGAAACACTTACATAGTAAGTACAAAATCTGAGTTCACAAATGAAATACGAATAAAATTTATTTTGTTGAGTGCCATTTTGTCAGCTCGATTACAGTAGAATAAGCATTTTTAATAAGTTTGAAAACAGGTTATGTTTGAATGCGGAAACTTTGTAGATTCCATCCTATAAACTGCTTTCCTAACGCTTCACTAAAACTAATTGTTTAGATTTTCGAAACCTGACTTGATGGTTATGACTCGTCGCATTTTAAAGCATTTGATACATTCAGGAGCTTTTAAACATCTGCTTTCATTATGTTTTATCTTTCGATTTCCACGCAAAGATAAGTACTTAAACGAGCAACCTGCTTTTTCTGCTCGTTTTTCAGATAATAGTCAAAATGACTTTAAGAATTTCGACAATGTGATGTTATTTGTAGACTAATCATCATGGTATTTTTAGACAACTAAATATCAATCACGCAATTCAGTGAACCTGTTTGCATGAAACATGTAGATTTTGATAAATATATTTGGATTTTATTGTTACATTTTGCCAAAAGTTTGCATGCTTCTAACTTTCTGATAATTTTTCACATTTACTCTGATTTATGGTGAAATTTCAGCACCGTTGACATATTTATTTTCCTATTGTTATAAACCAGTAAGAACACACCGTTTCGTGATAAACCAAATTGTATTTGTTCAAAAATTATCAACAATCAATAATATCGGGCATATAAATGTGTAATATTCGGCCAATCATAATAGCCCAAAGTGTTTTATTACAGAGGTACTGGCACACGTACCAGGCATGTCTATTTCGTTTACTCACAACATTATTACCCCGGTGTAAACAAATATCACTGCTCTCATCCGTAGCATATAACAGTTTTTCATACAGGGCATGGTATGCATCATTTCTCTGCAAATCATCCACTGTGGGATTGCAAGACCACTGATGTGTTGCACTTAGTTTTGTTCTGATCTGTCTGTTGGCACGTTTTATAGACAAATAACGCATTGATACTCACGTCTTCTCAGAAACACTGACAATACTTTTCAAAAAAGTCTTTAGAAATGAAGAGCAGCAATTTCGCGAAACAGCAGAGATGGTCATTCATTTCTACTGATGGCGATACTCCGTGAGCTACCATTGAGGTTCTGCCTTTGAATTCGGCTTTTTAACATGTACACCAGTTTCAGTGTACCAAAGAATCTTTGAAACTAAGATTAAGTACCACATATCCCAGTAAGTGAACTGGAGAAAATGAATAACTTTGAAAGTTATCGCATGTATGGTACGTTTTTGAAAAGCAGTTCATAAATGTTATACGAAATTATTGTTCTGGGTGAGGCAAAGTCAAGTTCCATATAAAAAAAAGTATTCGTACAGTGTGAGCGTAATTGTACTCTTAGAACATTAGGGTAAAATAAGTCAGTCTCAAGTGTAGCGATCATAGGAATTTCACTGCGAAATCCTACAATAGTACAGAGTAATACGTCATTGTGAGTGCTTATCATATGAGGCGTTTCGTTAGTAAGCAACAAGCGCACGGATTTCAATTGACACCCAATGGCAAAATGACTAAGTTTAGCACATTTATGGCACGTGACATTACGCGCCGGGCACGCCGGATCATTCATACAATCATTCTGAGTTCCACAGCTGTAGCATTGTTTATTCGATTGTGAAGTAGTTTTGAGACTTAAAAATTGTTCGACTCGAAATACATCTTCAACGGTACGAAACGAAACAGATTCGACCTTTATTTCTTCTTAATTTCGAGCAATGTCGAAAGCTTTTTCCCAAGTGATCCAATGTGAATCTCAAGCTAAAGGCATATCTCGTACTTTGACACGTTAAATACTGCAAAGAAATTGTTGTATGAGAATAACCTTTTCCAACACATTTGCTGAAACAATCGATGAATATGGAATTCCAAAATGTCGTTAGTTTCTTGAAAAGTTCATATGAACTTGAATCGTGCAAAGCAAAAATAATCTGCTGGGCATCTAGAAATGTATGAAACACAAAGCATGCTTCACTGAACGTAATCTGGTTACGTACATCATGAATATAATATTTTCTTTGTCCTTCAGGACTCAGTTGATTACGTAACAATTTTAATTTAGTTTTCTGGTTTGGGATGCGGAATGTGCAGTAGTTCAACATAATCCAGGAATGTAGTTCTTCATGTAATCCATGAATCTGGGGGCAGACAGTTGACATCTGTCCAAATGGGTGAAGGAGGTCAAATAGTAGCAGACGAATTAATTGTATATAATCCGAAATAACTCGCAACACCAATTTATCTTACGGCAGTGAGAACACGCGGTCACGTGATAAACCAAATTGTATTCGTCCAAACATTAACTACGATGAATAATATCGGACAAAGTAATGTGTAATATGCGACCAATCATAATAGTCTGAAGTTTGTCGTCACAGCGGTACTGACACACTTACCGGGCTTGTCCACGTCGTTCTTCACAACACCCATCATTCGTTTTGTGTGGCATTCTTGAATCCTCTGTGTTATGCGAAATTCAAAACGTCGACTGTGTGGTGTCTGCTATATTTTTCTATTTTGGCAGATGCTCAGCAGGTAACGAAAAACGTTTTGTAAAGCATAGCAACGCAAGCCTCTTTGCATTTCTTCTGTATGAAATACTTCTAAACTACTAACGCAAAAATCTTGAGAACCTAAATTTGTTTATATTAATCTTAATGTAGTTGATAGCTTGCTTCGCCTCAAAGATTCTATTTTGCTAGAATTTGTATTAATAACGAGATTTCACAGCGTGTAGCATTTATAAAGATTGTGATTTATGTCAACGTTACGAAATGCTTTGTTATTGTTATTGCCTGCTAATATATACTTTTGTGGAACCTATTCTACCGAAGCGAAATATTTTCGAAAAATTTTTGAATGCGGCACTAGTTATTCGCAAAAATTGCGTGCAATCGTTGTCAGCATTGTTTCTGAGGAAAAAATATTCACCTATTTGCGATTAAGTTAAAAGTTGATGTGCTGAAAATGGAATGCTAACACACATCCTGGCAAAGCTTTACTAACACCTTTATCAACGGACCTGATTTGCTTAGACTGTAAAAATTTTAATGGAACATCCGTGTTGCCATAAAATTTTTGAATATCTTTAACTGGGATACATTACTTTAATTGAACTCAAATAGTGATATTTTTTACCATAGATGAGTTTAAGTGGTCAATTTAACTTGTGGTTAGCAGATCTATGCACTACGGTTGTACTGAGGTCACGTCTAATTTTATTTTATTGGTCCTAAATCATTTGTATAAAAACATAATTTTCCATATTTTATGAAAATATAAAAACATGAGAGATATGCAATTGATTTTGAGAACATAAATCTTTCCGTAGTTGAGTATCTCTGAATTGCTCGAGATGTCCTGGCGCATATCTCACAATACTTCTTCTTCTTTTTGATCTGAACCCCAGCACTTGCTTAAAGAGAAGAAGACGTATGCTGTCGGCAATCCTTTCGCAAACCGTTAAGAAATGTCTACATAGTAGGATGTTGGAACAATAAACGGCGTCACTTTGGAGGGAAGGAGGGAGGGAGGGAGTGTATGTTGGGTCTTTCCTTCTTATACTGTTTTGATGCCTGTTGAGTGTCCGCAAGATAGCACGTTTTTGAGGTAATACCATTAGAATGCCTAATAACAGACCGAATGTGACCGAAATCCGTGAGGCAGAGGGGGTTGCATTAATTTATAATTTTTCCTCCATTTTAGCCACCATATTCTTCGTCAAAACGTTTTCTTTGTTACACTCGTGATTGTGAAGTGCGAAATTACGTACGATATCATCGTTAGATGTAACTAATCTCGCTTTGCACTTGTGTGTGACACACTTACTACATCTCCAATAAATATTACCATTATTTGATTATTTTTCGAACCAAAACTCGTTTCCATGTAAATTATTGTCCTTCGACCTTTGCTACTTGTACCATATTCAAGAGTCATTGCACACATCTAAACATCTTAACTTAAATACCTTCCATGGGGAATAAATGTCTGGTGATTAAGTGTCTGGCGATTAAGTGACCGGACACCATATAGAACGTAGCTTAGAATACGGAGTCAAGTATTTCTCTGACTTACTTGTTTCATATGCGTTTGCTTTCGAAACCATAAACCAGTAATAGCAACCCACATATTTGGGGGTTGTCTTTCGATAACCATGCTTTGAATTTCGATGGTTAGCACAGGTTTATTCTATATTTATGTGTTTGAATCCTTTGCGCAATATAAACTGAGATTGCAAAAGGAAGCTACCCTCATAATCCAGAGAGGTGCATTTCTGAAATTTTGAGATTGCTTACGTTGTAAGAATCACAGATTTTGACATTCGAGTTGACAGTTATCGGGAAAATGTTTTTATTATAGGTTCGAAACTTCCGACAATACTTCTATAAGGGCGAGAGGTTTTTATAGCAAGAGAAATTTAACATCCTAATTAGGCAATGTGTCAACGATTTTTTCACATTTCCACATATATTTTATGCTGAATCAAATACTTTAATGCTTTGGTAACAACAGGTCTGACAAATACAGTTTTCTATTCTCGACAACCATCATCATCATCATCATCATCATCATCAAAGACAGCAATACACCGGTAGCACGTACTGAATGCTTAACTGCCATGCAACCATGAAAAAGTAAAATCCTAAAAGATGGGGAAGGGTGGGACTTAAATGCTACGGCTTCTATAGAAGAGTAAGCACAAACAAACTGGGAAGAGGTGCCTACACCTCGAATGGAACATACATTCAAACAAGTTTTCGTGAATGAGTAGAGCGACATCAGCACGGCAGCTTCCTTGCGGCTTTCACTGTCATGCATCATAACAAGCTTTTCTCGTCACTCCGCTTGACAACATACAAGGTTAAGCAAACACTCCAAGAAGATGCTTAGTGCAAGACCGCCATGAAACACGGTTTCGGGACATATCCTGAAGCGTAACTAAGCCACTGCGATATCTGATCGCGGGGACACAGCCTGGAAGACGCGCTGCGCCGACTTTGGAAAGGTTACTAGTAAGGGTTTTTAACTGCCTATGCCTGTGACGGTTTGGCCACCCCAAGATTTACGCCAATCAGGATGTGGCGTCGCAAAAAGAATCTTTCGGAAGTCGGTGGTCCGGCATCCGTAAAACGTGACCCAGCCAGCGTAACCTATGCAGGTTGATCTGCTTCTCTATATCGACATAACTACCCAACAACTTATTTCGGAGAGCATCGGTGCGCATACGATTGTAACAGCTAACTCCTAGAATGCTGCGGAAACACCGGTTGTCAAATACTTGGAGACGCTGAATGTATTCTTTACGTAAGGTCCAGGTTTCGCACCCATACAGTAACACAGCCCGAACTGTCGCGTTATAGACTCTACCCTTGAGTAACAGAGATAGTCCTTTCTGACGCCAGAGGTGACCTAGGTTGTGGAATGCTACGGTAGCTTTAGAAATGCGCGCCGAGACCTCGTCATCTGGCGATGCAGAATTATTGATACAACTACCGAGATACGTAAAACGATCGACAACCAAGTTCAACCAAATATTGTGAAACACAAGAAATGTTTAACGTCAACATTTCCTTGATCCGTTTGGAAATCGTCAGTTTTTCTGCAATACGCGAGTTACACTACGACGAATTTATTCTCAACCAGTATTAAAATTGAATGATTTAAGTTTCAAGAATGTGTTGGAAACACAGCGCAGTATCATCGTCATCATTCCTGCCTGATGTACATCTATAACAAAAAATATGAAGTATCTTCGACTTGTTTTGGTATTCAATACTGCGGCAATTGACTACATTTCAAGTGAGCAATTTTTATATAAATCAATACTAAGAATCCATGCTTCTTCGCAGTTGGTCGATCCGTATATCTAGATCTGTAACCAACTAACAACTGTGAACTCAAGCTATTTCATAGCATCAACCGCATTGCTCAAATTACTGTATGTTGTATTGTACTTTTATTCTGCAGTCTTCACGCGATATATTTTCGGAAATTTATTTGAAAGACTTTTTGTTCATCAGCTGTGTTATCGAGGCTGTTGTTAAAATATTGCAAAAAAATTTAAGGTTGTTATTTACCAATTAACGACTATTTCAAGGCTCAATGGAACTAATCCTACTGTCCCCACTTGATGAAGGCAAACAGCCAGAATCCGGTAATGGTGTGTAAGTGTGAGCAACATATTACTTTGGTCATTCATAAGCGCCATGAGTGCTCGACCAAGAATCACTTTGGGATTCTGTGTTTGAACAACGCGGTTCGCTGTACGAAACCTGTACAACAGTGGCATTCAAGTATACACTTGTTTACCACTTATCCACTGTTTCAAGGCTCACTGAACCTAATCTTACTGTCTCCACCTGACGAAGGCAAACAGCCAGAAACCGAAAGTGGAGTGTAATTTCGGGGGGTTGTGAGCAACATATAACTTTGGTCATCGATAAGCGCCTTGCGTGCTTGACCACGAGTCACTATGTGATTCTGTGTTTGAACAACTTCGTTCGCTGTACGAACACTATGTAACCGTGGCATTCAAGTATAACTGTGTTTAGCTCTTATCCACTGTTTCAAGGCTCACTAAAACTTAACATACTGTCTCCACCTGATGACGGCAAACAGCCAGAAACCAGTAATGGTGTGTAAGTTCGGGTATGTGAGCAACACATTGCATTGTTGTGAGATAACGTTTTGTCATTTGATTTACACAATTATCTCATCCTGATGTGTATTCCACAACCTCTTCACCATTATCCGCTTAATTTATAATAATCATGGCTTGGTCAAAATATATAATGTTTTCTCCCAGAACGTATTTATATCACTTTGTTACATTCGATATACGTTTAATTTTATTTCACGAGAAGAAAATAATTGGTCGATTTAGAGCACATTTAGCTCGTTAGTATCATACGTACACGATCTTGTTACAATATTTGTTGTAAAACTATTAATTTGTTAAACAATAGGTCAAATCCGAAAACGGATTTCTTATACTTCATTTCGTCGGTACCTCGACAGCTTCTTGATTCAATTTTCTCAATCACATCAATGATGTGCTTGTTAGGCAAGCTTCCAAATAAGAATATTTTACACGCTAATTTTTAAGTCTTGTCAAGCCGGTCTCTTTTGTCATTATTCAACAGCAACAATGAATTTCGAACTATATCATTTTTGCATATGCACCAAATAAATATCTTATTTGTGTTGGAATGCCCTTGAGCTTATCGGAAATGTTGATTTATCGACCAGAATGGGTATTTTCTTATACCACAATCCTAAGCAGCTGAGTTTGGCGTTAATATTTTGAATGATTGCGATTTATACTTAAAAACGATTTTTCTTCTTTCAAAGCCGTTGCTGATTTTTCTTCTTAGTTTTATCATTCTCATTGTTATTGTCTCATTGTTTAGTTTATATTGTCTAAATGATGTGTGAGGATAAATGACAAGGTTATATTGCAAAACCATTGTACGGACCAAAGTAATGTGTTGCTCACATCCCCCGCACTTACATTATAGGGACGTTTATACCACGAAAAAGTGAAAATTCTTTCACTTGAATTAAATGATTCTACCGAGAATGCTACTCGTCCGTTAGCGGTACGATGATTTAATTAGTCATTTCTCTAAACTATAAATTTCCAATTGTATCTAGATGCTGCATACAGCAAAATACCTAGTATAGGACACATTTTGTTCATCATCTTTATACAAATAGGGTGGGTGTCATTCAAAGTTGTATCGCCTATAACAGGAGTTAAATAAGATGTAGATACTCAATTAAATTAACAATCGCCATACTGAGAATGCTGATCCGAGAGACTTTAAAGTAGAAGCAAAGCAATCTCATATTTTCGAATCAACAAATCTCGATGCATTTATTCCTACAAGTGATTTTCAGCAAACATTTATTCTAAGAATTTGAAAAGTAGAACCTCTACAACGCTTGAACAATCGAGGTATTCGCACCATCGTTTGAGTTTTCACGGCACCATCAGATACCTATTCCAATGCTCCGTAATAGAATATTTTTTCTGGCCATGTGGAAGTTCACAAGACATCAATTGTTTTGTTATTGATTGCAAAATAACTCATTGTTTTCTCCTTTTCGGTTTTTGCTATTTCTAACTTCGATGTGAGTGTGTCCATGTTCTGTATTGTCTCACGCAGATGGAAGCATTGGCAGTAAGAGTAGCTGCATTTATTGCAACCCATTTTCTTCTTCGGGGTCGGTGCGATCGGACTCAATAGTGGCTACTCAATTTCAAAGATAAGTCTCAGAATCGTTTTATGTCAGCAATTTTTGTAAGCGTTTTCTTGAAGCTGTTGAATAATCCAGTATGCGTCAAGCGAAGTGGAAAAGAAAACAAGGTTTTATACATGGATTTTCGATTGACAAGAGAGATTTTGTGCTGATGTCATCTGACCTGTTCACAATAGTTTAAGTTTTAGGCATTTTATTCCATCGCATGTGCTTAATCTTCATTTTCTGCAGTATTTTAGCTGATGACCTACACGTTTATTAAGAAGTTTCTGTTTTTATGTATGACTTTCAGGCACTAGAGTAATATTACCCATGATGATAATGTATCTGGTGGTGGCATCCGGATTTTTTGTTGAACACTTGTTAGGTGAATTGATATTCAACGCAACTGTCCGGATTCGGAGAAGTGCTTTCTTTGTATATTTATTACGTTCTCAAAGTCATGGTTTACTAGTGAGAAAACAGTATGCGATACGCAACTTAAAACAGACTGATTCGTTCATTTTGCCGCTTGGCAATAACACTGCAATAACACCGTTAGAAAACGCAAATCAACCATTGTTTTACCTCCGAAACATTCACACAACTTGAGTGATTGTAGTGAATATATTGCTTAACCGGATGACTTAGATAATGAACTACTCTGGAATAACACTTTGTTAAATGTAGTGGACCAGTTAAAGTGAAATGACATGTACAGATATGGAATGGATTATCTTTGATAGAGATTTTTTATATCCGGTTAGAAATTAAGACCGTTTAATCAATAGCTTAGACATTTCATCTTTTTCCTGAATAATTAGGAACAGTAAGTAATGCTCAAGTGTCTAAATCAAATACAGTCAAAACCTATACTGGAAACACTTAAAGTTTAGGTGCATACCAAGTGTTTGAAGTTAATATTAACTTTATCCGAAATATCAAATTATGTTGAGCTTAGAAGGTTTTCTGTCGTGAATATGCACAAACACTCAAGTGCCGAATACCGGAAGATTTCTGGTCGCTATGCTCGATAAATAACTAATGTTTTGCACCTTCCAACTATGTGCTCAATATTTCACTCCGCTATCAATGCGTGTTACAATGATCCTATGCAGTACCAGTCTCTCCACAACACACATCCCACAACAGAGTACGTGCATTTTGCAAAGAACCAATAATATTACTAGAATCAGGCACCAGCACACCGAAACTTTCACTGAACAGCGGAAAATATTGAATTTTGTAACCACATTTGGCTTGAATCCTTGCAGTTGAAACTACTAAGTAAAAATGTTGTTGGCAACAATTACACAAAAATAGTTATGAACTGTGAATGTTACTTCAAAGTTTACGTTTTACGCATACATACATGGAATGCTGGTTGCATTGTTTGAGCACATTCGCAACGGTATCCATTTCATCCAGAAACGGCACGAAAGTTCGAGTATTTTCGCCAATTATTCTACATAATGAAAGCACGCGGAATGTGGTCGTACAGCCACAGTCCTCAAGTGAGCAAACAGCAGTGCAGTGAATATGATATAAAATGTAACCATTCGGAATTATTGTCCAAGTCTATGTGAACGGCCACATATTCATGTGTTGGTGCCTGCTTACAAAATCCGTTCTGCCAAATGTGGCAAATTTTTCCAGTCTCTTCCCTTATAGGCCTTTGTTTATCTGCAAACCTTAAACTGGGTTTATCACACTAGGTGTGGCCCCAAACTTGCGTTGGTTGCTAATTATATTTCATGAAATTTGAAATTCTATTTATTTTGAACAAAAATCTTAATTTGCATGTAGCTCCATCACATACACACACACCCCACGACCGGTTTCGTGCTGGTCGCACTTATCAGGTTGGGACAGTGCAATCAGGAACCGCATGCCGTAAGAAGCCGAACTAAGAAGCCACTATTAGAGGACATTGCCACAACTAACATGTTCAATCACATATGCCCACACACATGAAAATGATTGTGTTTAATGTTATATTTTTCTATACATTCATTCAATTGTATATTTATAAATATGTGAATTTCGATAAATAAATCTATCCTGGGCATGATGATCACAGCTCGATAATAGTACTTTCTTGGTCAAACGAAACAGAAAAATTAATGTTCATTTGTTTCCACCAACTGCCGTGGTGAATAACAAGAACGGAAAGTTTTCTTGCTATTTTTCTCACGTTCACTTGCTTATTCCATCCGCATTTCCACTCTCTATTCAAACAATACACGATTTCTATCAAATTTGCAGCTAACATCTCGCCAAAGGCACTCTTACCGATGTCTAAAATATAATGCCTGATTTCAAAGAAAATAAAAACCTCCATCCGCCATTGAAAACCGATGAAGTTTTCAAAACCTCCTACGGTGTAGGACATCACTGGCGTTCTGGTTATTATTTCCCAGATTCCATAACCGCTGTAAGTTGTGTTCATCCCAATGATTCATCATTTAATAAAAACAGTCAAAAATTTCATCCGAAACGGGTTGCGCTCCATACGCTCCACAAAAAACAAACCCGAAAATTCATTATGTGACTACCACTGGCACAACACATGATGAAAAGATTTTGCCTGAATCGTTTCGTGCGGAGAGAATACTTCAGGCACCACCTCACTGGAAGGTGCATTATTTGAACGATTTTAGGGAGCGCTATCTAGCACGTTGTATCAATAGACCACTGAGTCCAAGTCATCAACTCTCAGAAACACACGAATCATTTCAAAAGATCGATGGACCGATGAGTTTGTATCGCCCAAAAAGTATGCAACCATTCAATTTGGACAACCATCACAAAAATGGTCCCTCCAAGGTTTTTTATTCAAGTTCAGAGTTCATTTGTTCAGAGAATCATCGCTTCAACGATAAATGATCGATTAGCGGGAAGGGATTTGTTGCCGAAAGACAAAGAAGTTCTCCGTCACTTAGATCCTTACATGACGACATCCATGAAGGATTACCGGGTTTGGACGCCAACGGAGTTGGAACATATTGGCAAGAAAGACATTGCTACCTATTGGGATTTGGAAGACTATCCAAAGTCTTGGGGTTTCGGTTTGCACGAAAAGTGAGTTTCTTTTTAAATATGTTGAAATTAGTCTTAAATAAAACTGCCTAATTAAGTAATTCAAATTCAAAGTTTTAATGATCCAAAAGCAAATACTTTACAGTAACCACAGATTAAAATATAGGGAATGCATAAAAACAACAAACGTTTTATCCATATTGAAAGTTAGCACGTGTTTAAGGTGCAAGGTTGGATTTGGTCAAATATATTGTCAAGTTCAGCCTTGTTCACCCCTTGAACAGCTTCAGCTTTTTGCGCAAATGATATTTTGGGGCAGGGAGTTTCCATCATAAACAAACTCTGAGAGCGCAAGAAAAACCCTTCGACAATTTGACTGGAGTGGTGGTATTTATCTGGTAGCCCTGGCGATCTGCTACCACGTGCCTCTTGCCGATGAAACAGGTGTTCAAGTTGGTGATCCACTGTATGCAGAATGTTGAAAAGCAGGATCAAGTCACCCCTGAGACGACGGTACGAAAAGTCAAAGAGGTTTAGTGTTGCAATCCGCTCCTCGTATGGCCTGTTGTATAGACCGGTCACCAGTTTTGTAGCGCAGTGGTATACCCGTTGCAGCAAGGTCATGTCTTTTTGTAACCATGGGGACCATGCTTGAACAGCATACTCCATTGTTGG
>JACCGJ010009517.1:0-13149 GCA_013407085.1 Atriophallophorus winterbourni | reverse complement strand
TCAGAGATGCTTGTTTATTGTAGCAATTTACGCTCCGACCAACACCAATTCCGACGACGAGAAAAACGCCTTCTACGACGATCTTTATGCTCTTTTGCGACGTGCAAAAAGCTCCGATATTGTTGTCTTAGCGGGAGATATGAATGCCAGACTGGGTCGCTTAGATACATCTGAATCACAATTAGGTGGCATGTTTGGTCTTGGAAGCCAACGCACAGATAATGGTGAACGGTTTATACAATTCTGTGCACAATCTCGATTATTCATTAGCAGCACTTCCTTTCGCCATAAAAGATGTCAAATTGCCACATGGCGCTCGCCGGATGGAAGCCAACCTTCAGCCCAAATCGACCATATCGCCATAAGTACTCGCTGGAGAGGTTGCATTGAGGACAGTCGCTCCTTTTGGAATACCTGCATAGATTCAGATCATGCTCTTGTGCGATGTAGGTTCTCGTTAAAGTTCTCCGGTACGAAGCCTTCGAATAGGAAACGCATTGTGGCGAAAAATTCGCGCTGCCTGCAGTTCAAGACATTTATAGGACCACCTTGAGTAACTCACTCCCAGATGCTCCGTGTGCAACTGCCGATGAAAAGTGGAACAAAATAGCAGGGATTATGCGAGCCGCTGCAATAACAGCATGTGAGACTACACAACCAACCCAAAAGTCCCACTGGATTTCACAGCGCTCTATAGAAATTCTTCACCAGCGACGCCAAATACCTCATGGTCCTGGACACAACACAGAGCGTAGACGCGTGAGGAATGAACTTAAACGGAGCTTAAGACTAGACAGAGAAAGGTGGTGGCTAAATAAGGTCGAAGAAATGGAAATAGAAAATAATGCGGGTAACGTGCGAAAACTCTTCCAACTTATTCGATCGACTGGGCCTACGAAACAAGGAGTGAGTGAGACTATAGCGGAATTAGACGGTACTCTTATCACTAATAAGAATAGCCGCCTGTCACGCTAGGCCGAACATTTTGAAGAACAATTCAGCTGGTCGCCTGCAACAGAATCATTCCCTCACTTGAGGCAGTGTGATCCTTGGCCTGTTAGCGTAGATCCCCCTAATGATTTAGAAATTAAAGAATGTATCGAATCCATGAAACGATTCAAAGCTGCTGGCCCCGATGACATACCACCTGTTTTCTTCAAAGAAGGTGGCCAAGTCCTAATCAGCACGTTAGGCGATCTCCTCCGTGAAGTGTGGTTATCAGAATCCGTCCCTCCGAGCTGGGGCGAATCGGTTATCATACCTATATTTAAAAAAGGTGTGCGAAGCTCATGCTCTAATCACCGTGGGATAAGTCTCCCATCATTACGAGATTATTAGCATCCATATGTCTTCGAAGATTAACATCGCATAGGGAATCACAGATCCGAGAGCAGCAAGCTGGCTTCCGAGCTGGCAGAGTCTGCGCCGACCACATTTTTACTCTTCGACGGATCTTAGAACTGCGGCACACTTATCGACAGCCGACAATAGCCATCTTTTTAGACTTCAAAGGAGCATTTGATTCAGTCGATCGAAATGTCCTATTTAACACCTTGCTGTGCAAAGGCGTTCCGCAAAAGTATGTCAACATACTACGTGCACTTTATGCTCATACATCCGGATGCGTTAGGGTTTACAACGAAGTCTCACCCGAATTCCACACCACAAGTGGCGTCCGACAAGGATGCCCGATTTCTCCGTTTTTGTTCAATTTTGTAATTGATGCAATTATGGAATTGTGCAACGATGGTGCCCCAGCTTTCGGAGTTCACATAATGCCAGGCGTCAAGCTTCTTGACTTGGATTATGCTGATGATATAGTTCTGCTCTTCGACTCGTACACAGATGCACAGGCGATACTGAACAAGCTATCTAGTATTGTGCCCGCATTTGGAATGCGTTTTGCACCCTCTAAGTGCAGTGTTCTGCTGCAGGACATCGACATATCGAAAAGCACTTTATTACTTGACAATCAGGCTCTTGAAATTGTAGATCGTTTTACGTATCTCGGTAGTTGTATCAATAATTCTGCATCGTTAGATGACGAAGTCTCGGCACGTATTTCTAAAGCGACCGAAGCATTCCGCAACCTAGGTCACCTCTGGCGTCCGAAAGGATTATCTCTGTTACTCAAGGGTAGAGTCTATAAAGCGACAGTTCGGGCTGTGTTACTATATGGGTGCGAAACCTGGACCTTACGTAAAGAACACATTCAGCGTCTCCAAGTCTTTGACAACCGGTGTCTCCGCAGCATTCTAGGAGTTAGCTGTTACAATCGTATGCGCACCGATGCTCTCCGAAATAAGTTGTTTGGTAGTAATGTCGATATAGAGAAGCAGATCAACCTGCATAGGTTACGCTGGTTGGGTCACGTTTTACGGATGCCGGGCCACCGACTTCCGAAACGGATTCTTTTTGCGACGCCACATCCTGATTGGCGTAAATCTCGGGGTGGCCAAACCGTCACATGACATAGGCAGTTAAAAACCCTTACTAGTAACCTTTCCAAAGTAGGCGCAGCGCGTCTTCCAGGCTGGTGTCCCCCCGATCAGATATCGCAGTGGTTAGTTACGCTTCAGGATATGTCCCGAAACCGTGTTCAATGGCGGTCTTGCACTAAGCATATTCTTGGAGTGTTTGCTTAACCTTGTATGTTGTCAAGCGGAGTGACGAGAAAAGTTTGTTATGATGCATGACAGTGAAAGCCGCAAGGAAGCTGCCGTGCTGATGTTGCTCTACTCGTTCACGAAACTTGTTTGAATGTATGTTCCATTCGAAGTGTAGGCACCTCTTCCAGTTTGTTTGTGCTTACTCTTCTATAGAAGCCGTAGCAATTTAAGTCCCACCCTTCCCCATCTTTTAGGATTTTACTTTTTCATGGTTGTATGGCAATTAAGCATTCGGTAAGTTGGGCTCCGGTGTATTGTCTTTTGGTAATGCTGTCTTTGATGATGATGATGATGATGATGACGTGCTCTTAGTGTAGAGGTGCCCGGTCTAACTTGGATTTAAAATTTTCTTACTGACGTTTATAAACAAATTGAGGTTAACGGAATTAACTCACCGATTGCCCGTTCAACTTCCGGAATCGGCACCTACACTCACCGACGCCATGTTCACACCCGAAGCTGTCCTTCGTAAGCTGAGAAGCTTGCGAACAACGAGCTCTGTCGGATCTGATGGTTTTCACCCACGAACTGTTCGTGAGTGTGTCTCATCCTTGTGTTCACCTTTGGCAAGTCTTTTCCAACGCCTGTTCAATCTCGCTTGTCTCGCGCTGATTGAAAATGCGGTTCTATCACCCCGATCCATATCGTTAGTTCTCGATCTTAAGCATCCAGTTACCGTCCCATCACCTTCTGTCAGTCATGTCTGAAGTATGTATGAAAGCAGTGCACGGATGTGCAATCGTGCAGCATTTCTGTGCTGTGCGGCTAACATCGTGCTAAATTGATTAGCCAACGGTAGTGAGCTGCATGCGAGTACACTCTGGAGTCTCACTACCATTTCTATTTCTATTTACCCCCTCATATCTGTCTAGGCCTGGGCAACCTGACAGTATCTGGCTTGGCACTTTGTCTGGCTCCAGACTTGTGCTTCATGATGATGATGATGATCTTAGCCCACGTGCAGTCTCTGACTGTCTGAATTAACGGAATCAGTAATTGCTGACACCGTTGACAATCTTTGTAGAACGTCTATCTGGCTGCTCTGAAGCGTGCTGGTCACGTTTCAACCATGGGTTCTAGACAGAGACAGCATACTCCAAATGTGGCCTGATGTACGCCTGAAGAAGGTACGAAAAGACCTGTGGATCGGTTCTTCCTAGACAAGCGTTGAAAGTCAAACGTTTCTATTTGCCACGGTTGTAGCTCTAGTACACTGTCCATAACAGCTTAAGTCGTTTTGTACGATCACCTCGAGATCTTTTTCTTCCTTCGTGACAGCGAGCCTTTTACCACTCCGAATATAGGTAGGATCGCCAGGAAGACGAATACGTAACACATGGCGTTTATCATTGTTGGATGGAAAGCGGTTGGTCGTAGACCATGTGTGTAATAATCCAGGTCAGATGTAAGGTTCCTCGTACTGCTTGGGGAGTTGATGACTCGTCAAATCTTGACATCATCCACGATTAGGGAAAAATGGTGATTTGGCATGCCACCCAATGACGTTTCGTCATTTGAAGTTACTACTGATCCGCTCGAATTGTTGAGTAGCTTTTATAAGATTGCCATGAAAATTGAAAAATTTCGGTTTGAGTTCTGCACTGATTCTGCACTCAAAAATGGTGCGGTTAACATCGTCGACCGAGAACGGTAAATTTTCCAAGCATATGAAGCTAAATCTGGTTAAACCTGGATGTGGATGATTCGTGCAAATATTTGAGTTTTCACGATGTATCAACACTGTCACAAACATTACGCGAAAGTGCCTGTCACAAGTTTGTCTCGATCCGGACTATATACCATACATATACATATACATCATGCATGCATCATCATACATACATACATCATGCATCATCATACATCATCATACATATACATATACATCATAGGTTTAAAGTTTAACTTAGACTCTGCAATGTTTAATTTTGTCGTTTTTGATTTTTGCGTGATGATGATTATTCCTTATGCGTTTTACTGAATGTTGATCCGTAACCAAGTGGCTTTCTAGAAGAGAGCGTCACAATTTTCGTTTTTGTTTAAAGTCAGATTTTTATTAATAAATAGTATATGGCGTTCGAAAAGCAGGACGGAAGCACACGACCGGTTTCGCGGTTATTGCCGCTCATCAGGTATGCGTATCCGTGACCTGACATTCGAACGCTGTTCGGACTGTGCTAAACCCATTTATTTGCGAATTCGAGGATAAATCCTCATTTGCAAATTGAAATTTAGCTATTATGTGGGGACTAATCTAAGTCCCACAGTTGGTGCAACGTAGCACCGGTAACTGTTTGGAATATTTTTGCAACATTCTAACAACAGCATGATTGTAGTTTTTTAAGTCAAATTTTTATTAATAAGTAGTATATCACGTTCGAAAAGCAGGACGGAAGCAGACGACCGGTTTCGCGGTTATTGCCGCTCATCAGGTATGCGTATCCGTGACCTGACGTTCGAACGCCGTTCTGACTTTGTGCTAAACCTATTTATGTGCAAATTCGAGGATTAATCCTCATTTTCGAATAAATCAAGCGATGGCGGAATGATGCATCTCACTAGGTGGCAACGTCCAAGACAAAACCACCACCGGTCGGTTGTATTGTGCTGAGGCGCCGCAATAGCAATATTACATGCATCGGTTTCCACGATATGCGGTTCATTATAGGCAACAGTAACAATCATGCAATTTTATGAATCGTCTGTGAGACCTTGTATAGCTTTCTCAACATCCTCAGTGATAGGGTATGTTTTGTGTTTGACGAGCGGACTAATCTTGTCTGAGAACATTGGAATCCACTGTGAATAATACACAAATTTGTTATGCGTAGTATATCATTTCACGTGACTGTCGTTGGCTTATTGGCATGATTTGCCGCATTCTTGCTCAACTGCCTGGTTTCTAACCTGGCCTTTCGTTAACACAATCATCCCAAAGTTTCGTCACAGTTTTTTGTTTTTATCCACTACAAAATCACACGAATTTGCTGTAATCTTGCGCTTTGCATTTTTACATTAATGAATATTTTTCAGTCATGGATTGGTTGCGAGCCAAGCTAGAGATTTTGCGTCGGAAGGAACCAAAAGGTATTATTTTAATTGGACCTCCTGGATGTGGAAAGGGTACTCAGGTAAAACGTTTTTTTAACCTCACTATATATTTAGGCCAAAAGGCTCACAGATAGCTTAAACATTTGTCATTTATCAACTGGTTAGTTATCTCACTCGCGCGCATGTTCTCAGGTGATATGCTCCGCTCTGAAGTTGCATCTGGATCTCCATTAAGCGAAACAATACGCCGTACTATTGACAATGGGCAACTTGTTTCAGATGATCTCGTCTGTGAACTGATTGATAAACATCTCAATCGACCACAATGCAAGCTTGGCTTTCTTCTTGATGGCTTTCCTCGTACAGAAAATCAAGCGAGAATGGTTTGTTTCCTTTTCTTTTTTTGTGATTTTATAGCTTGACCAACTGTTGTTGTCGAAAAAGCGTGACCTCACCGCCGTCATTGAGATGACTATCGAGGATGAACAACTTGTAAATCGTCTGTCAGGACGGTTACTGCACCAAGCAAGTGGGCGTACCTATCACGAAGTTTTTCTGCCCCCGAAAGTCCCTATGACAGACGATGTAAGCCTTTTTTACATATCGCACGGCTTACATTATGCGATTCCCACAGCAGTTTTACACAATGTTGTTGTACTAAGCAAATCTATATTCTGTTGTATATATGTAAAAACTTTAAGCATCTATACGCTGATGTTGACTATTCTACGTATTTTTAGGAATCAGAAACCGTCATCTGTTCGTACTTCTTTCTCATAGGGGATTGATAATTTTTCTTTCCTTACTCCGTTTACACTATGAAATCCGTGTGGCATCGGTGACTTCGCTCAAATCAGATAGCGGATTTCACATTCTAACTGTCTGTGGTCGTGGTGACTCATCTTGCTAGTTGGGGCCCTGCTGATGCTGGCTCGCACTAGCTATTTATCCACAGATAAACGGATCAGAATCGTGCCCAGTGGTGGTCTTGCTGTCGACATCTTTTTGGAGTGCTTGATTAAGACGAATATCTTACCATGTGGAACGATGAACGGCTAGTACAGTAATAATTTGATTGTTCGGTTAAGAAGGTTGTATTAGCACGCATTCCTTCACAACACAACGAATATTTTCATACTGTTTGCACTCATTGGATAAAGACGTACGACCAGGATCCGCATACATTGAAAGTGTTCGTAAATGGATAAGGCTGGCATGAAAAATCTGTACAATCACGTGCCCACACATGTAGGTGTGGTAAAACCACGCGCTATGATAAACACCCGCCTTTGTGTGTATTTTAAGATACACGCCCACTACGGATTTCGGGTAGTTTGTACTGATCGTGCAGTATTTCTGTACTGTGCGGCTAACATCGTGCTAAATTGATTGGGCAACGGTAATGAGCTGCATGCTGAAACATGCTGGAGTCTCACTACCATTTGTATTTTCGTTTTAATTCTTTTGTCATATCTGTCAAGGCCTGGGCAACCTGACAGTATCTCAGCCCACGTGTAGTCTCTGACTGTGCGGCACTTTGCCTGGATCAGGCTTGTGTTTTCATACCATCATACCATACCTTATGCAACAGTGGCTTACAAGCTCATACCTGTTTAAGTTTTTTCATCCCTTGTCAGACCCTCATTTTTCATGTTTTAACCCGTCCTCCTTTATTTCTCTGATCGCAGATAACCGGTGACCGTCTAGTTCGTCGTTCGGATGATTCCATCGAAGTTGTACGCAAACGTTTGCAAACCTTCCGCGATGTAACAGCCCCTGTATTGCAATATTATCGCTCGAAAAATTTGCTAACAACAATCGACGCGTCAAAGTCCGTTGACGACGTATTCGCTGCTGTCAGCAAGCTCGTTAACAGTGGTGCTCAATCCGATTGATTCGAGTCACTTTTGTTATCTTCATTTTAGTCGTATGATCAATCGCGTTTCTCAATCACGCTGCCTTTTAAATCGGCTGTATTTTTCTTTTTATGCAATAGACATTGGTTTTATAATGCACTTTTCTTTCGAGTGTTGTGACACAAATTCCTCCTTGAAACACGCTTCGCTTTTCATAAGCGTAAATACGCCTGGTGTTAAACGAAAATAAAAAGACTGATGGGAAATTGCTAATTCTCTACGTCCGTTACCGGGATGAGGTCGGCCGAAATGTTAATTGAGAGCACTGAGTCTTCTGACCACATGAACTTTACTTCACTGCACGGATGTGCAATCGTGCAGTACTTTGTGCTGTGCGGCTAACACCGTGCTAAATTGATTGGCCACCGATAGTGAGCAGCATGCTGAAACAGGTGGAATCTCACTACCATTTCCTGTTCTATTTTCTTTCTCATATCTGTCTAAGCCTGGTTAACGGGACAGTATCTTTGCCCACGTGTAGTCTGTGAGTGTGCGGCACTTTACCTGGATCAGACTTGTGCTTTCATACCGTACTTCACAATCTGGGTTTCGTGGTTGACTCAGCAATTTACCTCCCGCACAACTTCGATCGTGAGGTCTGGTATAGTCTGTCGTCAGTTGAGATAAATGCCTGTGGCGTCGAAACGTCTACCTCGTGCGCCTTTGATTACCGTCGATTTCTCTCGGCGCCCCTTTGCCGGCTTGTTTCATTGATAATTCGTTTCATTTTTCGATAAAAATCTGTCTAACATACGACTAAATCGATTGTACATTAAGCTTTGTGAACATATTGTATGAGCTTGATGCACCATGAGACACAAAATAGCTTGGACCATGCTTGATAAATGAAAGTTGACCGATCAACCTTTTTAATCGCTATACTTCTATAAATTAAATTGCAACAGCTAGTAAGCTGCATGCTGAAACACGCTGGAGTCTCACTGTCACTTCTATTTCTACTTCCATTTCTATTTTTCCAATATCTGTTTAGGCTTGGGCAACCTGACAGTATCTTAGCCCACGTGCAGTCTCTGACTGTGCGGCCCTTTGCCTGGATCAGGCTTGTGCTTTCATACATTCATACATATACTTCTATAGTGAAGTGTGACGATAGGATCCGAGACGATTGGATAGAAGCACAACTCTGAGGTCAGACGAAATACCGTTACGCTTTCCATGGTTATGAGCATGTCAGATCGAAAATTTATTAAAATTGTGAACGTGATGTAGACATCCATATGTTCTGCCCAGTTGAGGCAACATTAATGGACCATATTGCTGGTACAAAAAGCAGGTAACAGGCTAAGAACTTCTCTTTGTTAGATTTAATCCATCATTCTTGAATTCAACTAACAGACAAAACTTCGAATCCAAAACTTTGCAGTCTCCGGCAACTTTAGAAACTTCGGTGAAGGACTGGTGGAAAATCCTGTGTCAAATATAGTAGCTTCTTAACTGACTGCCTGAAGCACAAAAACAAGAGAGGTGTATTCAAACAAGCATCAAGTAACGTCTGGTTATTGTTTCATACTATGTGCAAGTTTGCAGTACTTTTGTACCTCACAGTTAACGCTGTTCTAACTTGATTTGCCAAAAGTACTGAGCTTCATACGGAAACACGTTATAGTCTCGCTCTGATTTTTTTCTCTCTCTTTCTATTCTTGAGAAACCTGACAGTGTCTTAGCCCACGTGACTGCGACACGTTTCCTGTATCCAGGCTTGTGGTTTCTTACATGCATACATTGCTTCACATGATAAATTAACTAAGCCGGCTTATTTATCTGTTAAACATACCCTTAAACAGTAAAGCTACCGGTACAAATAAATGGTTCTGATACGGCATGTGGGGTTCAATTATTCACAACGTTTTATTCGAAATGGATGTGCAATCGTGCAGAATTTCTGGGCTGTGCGGCTAACATCGTGCTAAATTGATTGGTCAACGGTAGCGAGCTGCATGCTGAAGCAAGCTGGAGTCTCACTACCATTTTTATTTCTATTCCCCCCTCTCATATCTGTGTAGGCCTGGGCAACCTGACAGTATCTTAGCCCACGTGCAGTCTCTGACTGTGCGGCACTTTTCGTGGATCAAGCTTGTGCTTTCATACCATACCATTCGAAATGGACGTTCTCATTAATTTATTGTCTTAACTACCACAAAAGTTATATGTTTGCGGTGCGAGGCACGCTTTTAACCGTTTTTGAGCAGATGAGACGTAGGAAAGCGGGTTTATTCGTTTATTTGATTTTTCAGTAAAAAGCTCACAAATTTGTGCAGTGCGGTCAACAAATAATATGAGATGAACCTTACGGTTGTATGGAAAAATTTAAATTGTCGGTATCCTATTCAAATCCGGAACAGCTTTGGTTTCGTCTGTCAGCGACATTGACCATTGTGATGAGAATAGACGAAATTTCAACCCACGCGATCTTTTCAAATCGTGTTTGTTTCAGTGTTTAGTTGAAGCTTTTCTGCTTGTACAGTAGCCGGAAAGCGTGAGATGTGCACCCGAACAACGATTCCAATTGGATAGAATACGTTCATTCCCCGTATTTGATATCTTTGTGGTCAGTTAAAGTTGAGATCGTTTGTCAACTGCTCTCTTGCTAGGGGCATATTGACGTTCTCGGTAATCCTTCATGGTCATAAAATGTATTCTTAAAGGTTTATTATGATTTGTGATATGAAAATTTTTATCGTTCTTTGTAATCGGGCAAGTGAAGATCTCAAGCGTCTCTTCATCTTTGCAAACAATTCTCAATAGTCTGGCATCATCATCATGAAGCACAAGTCTGGAGGCACCAAAGGGCCAAGCGATATGAATCAGGAAAGGCAGATAAGCAAGCGCGTGGAAAAGGGAAAGCAGGCAAGGGGAATACGCACAAACAAATACACAAAAAAGCAGCTTGTTTTTGTAGTTTCACTGCATGCGATTTTGTGTTTGTTTGTATTTTGTTCATCATGGTAAACTTGAAAGGTGAGATAGGACAGCCCTGCCACACCCCGTTGGAGATATTGAACGAGGACGACAATTGTCCGTACGCTCGAACCCAGCACGAGGTTTGGCAATTTAATTATTTCAAGATCCAAAATTACTTCTCGGACACTCCATGTCACAGCAGACAGTTCTAAAGACTTTCGCGATCGATTGGATCGAATGCCACTCGAATGTCAAGGAATACATAGTTGGCCTACGAAATGCGTGGCGTTGCTCCAGTAACTGACGGAGTGCAAAGATTGGATCTATGCACCCTCGACCGACACGAAACCCAGTTTGCTGCTCACTGATTTGTCATCGCTACACGATAAAGACATATTGTCCTTGATATTATACGAATGCTTTTGAATCGTTTTTCGGCTCATTTCTGCCTGTGAGTCTACTAACGTGCAGTTACTGAAGCGCTCCTGTTTATTTGCATTATAGGTTTTTATCCCCGTTCATTAAGAGATTTATTTCCGAACCAAAAGTTGCACCGTAGACGAAATCACTCGGATACTTGGTCATTTTCTAGATTGAAGTCTCCGCCTCCCTGTTTCATGTGCAACCCTCAAAAGTGTTCTTCCATAACCGTGTTTCTTATAATTAATTCGTTATTCACTGTTTCCTTTTCAGGTTCTCAAAAATGTTACCATCCATATGAGGCCTTCAGATCATTCGGGGTTTTTCCTCTTTTTGTTTATTTACTCTTGTGGCCTGGCTCTTTTTATTGTCGGCTTACTACCTTCTGATCCGGTCGCATCTTCAACGCATTTTGGACCAGGTAAGTGTGCTTTTTCTATTTGAAAATTTCCAGTGAAGCCGAATGTCTCCTTGAATCGCATTAATCGCCTCATCTTCGTCATTGTTGATGGTCTACGCAGTGATTTACTCTTTTCTCCGCGGTTCTCTAAATATTGGCCTAATTTGAACGAGAATGCCATTGAGCTGCGTTCCGTATGCTCTAAATCGCTCATTCAAACACCTACCGTGACGATGCCGCGGATAAAGGTGTGTCACATCACCTATTTTTGATGACATTATAGGCGATCACTACCGGACGTGTTCCTAGGTTTATTGATGTGTTGTGGAATTTGGACACGAATCATTTGCAAGCCGACAACTGGCTGACGAGACTCGTGTCCGGAGGTTGGAACGTGGAGTTTTACGGGGATGACACATGGACCAAGCTGTTTCCAAATATGTTTTCGCGTTCTGATGGAACGTCCTCCTTTTACGTCAATGACTACCACGAGGTGGATCACAATGTTTCACGGCACTTGACCGGTTTGTTGAATCGTGCCAAACAATGGCAAGGTGTCATCCTGCATTATTTGGGATTGGATCATATTGGTCATGTCGAAGGGCCGGGTAGTTCAAGCTTGCCTTTAAAGCTGCTGGAAATGGATGGTGTAATAAGTCGACTTCTGAATAGTTTGGTAAATATTTTCGTTTCGTTATTTTGCTCCTAACTTTTGTAATCTCGAGCATGATTTTTCTGAATATTGAGCAAATCTTTTATTGTATTTTCGAGTTCGAACTTACCATTCGTTTGCGAGTGTCGTTAAGCTTACGCTTACGTATGTGTTTATTCTTCGTATCAAGCGTTGTCTGACTCTGAGTTCTTTGCTAATCAATCGGGAAAATGCAACTAGTCCGGTGTGAACATGCTTTAGTCGAGATGTCTTCACGTCGCTGTTGGTTTCTCACAATTTAATGGTTTTCGATGATGAAAGTGCCGTACACTCATAGACTGCAAGTGGGCTAAGATACGGTCAGGTTGCCCAGGCCTAGACAGATATGAGAAACAAGATAGAAATGGTAGTGAGACTCCAGGGTGTTTCAGCATAGAACTCACTATCGTGGCCAATCAATTTAGCCTGGTGTTAGCCGCACAACACAGAAGTGCTGAACGATTGCATATCCGTGCCAGTCTGAATACCAATCGAGTGATGGTGGAACCTTTTTATAGTTTTGTTTCTGATTGTAGCATTAGCGACGACTACTTTCAACAGGTTTTAGAACCCTTTTTTAAAATGACCTTTTATAGTGGTTCCAAAACTTTCCAACATGCATTCTTTTTCTCTTGCTGAAACGTGTTGATCGAGCCCTTCACCGTTAGTTAAATTGCATATATGGTGGAGTTACCACTTTGGTCGCTGGTTCTCTTCTGTTCATGTTGGCCACAGATGTTCGTGGTAAGCGCATAACTATTTGATGGTGAAACAGTATGATTAACGAGGAACAATCCTTCCCACAGCGTTCACATCAATAGCCAGTACTCGGCTGATCGGCAGCGTTTGCACGCTGTTGACGTCACCTACGTCTCACTCACTCAGTCCTCTCCGTGCCGAGTGGCACATGAGGCGAAGACAACTTCACCCCAGTGGTTCCGGTCTGTCGCTGCTTCCGTTGCCGTCTGCACCGTGAATCCTTGTGCATGTAGTTCGCGTTCCAACGTTCTGCGCCAAGTTTCCTTGGGCCGTCCCCATTTTCGTTTACCTTGCGGATGCCAGTGCATGGCTACCTTCGTA
>JACCGJ010009516.1:0-11840 GCA_013407085.1 Atriophallophorus winterbourni | reverse complement strand
TCCTGATCCTAATGCCCCTACCTGATGAGTGCAAACAGCACGAAACCGGTCGTTGGGTGTTTTGTGTGAAGGAGATGCATGCAAATGTGTTTTATGTTTATGGTCCGGTGTTTTAAACCGAGTCTACACGAGTGGGGGCTCATGTGATTGAACAGGTTGGTCGTACCAACCTTGCCCAACTGTGGCATACAAGCGCAACTCGTTTACCATTCTTCCACTGTTTCAAGCGCATGCGGATTCTGATCCTACTGCCACTACCTGATGAGTGCAAACAGCACGAAACTGGGTCGTTGGGTGTTTTGTGTGAAGGAGATGCATGTAAATGTGTTTTATGTTCATGGTCCTGGGTTTTAAACCCTTTCTACACGAATAGGTGCTCATGTGATTGAACAGGTTGGTCGTACCAACCTTACCCAACAGTGGCATACAAGCGCAACTTGTTTATCATTCTTCCACTGTTTCAAGCGCATGCGGATCCTGATCCTACTGCTTCTACCTGATGAGTGCAAACAGCACGATACCGGTCGTTGGGTGTTTTGTGTGAAGGAGATGCATGCAAATGTTTTTTATATTTATGGTCATGGGTTTCAAACCCAGTTAGCATGAGTGGGGGCTCATGTGATTAAACAGGTTGGTCGTACCAACTCTACCCAACAGTGGCATACAAGCGCAACTTGTTTACCATTCTTCAACTGTTTCAAGCACATGCGGATCCTGATCATACTGCCCATACCTGATGAGTGCAAACAGCACGAAACCGGTCGTTGGGAGTTTTGTGTGAAGGAGATGCATGCAAATGTGTTTTATGTTTATGGTCCGGTGTTTTAAACCGAGTCTACACGAGTGGGGGCTCATGTGATTGAACAGGTTGGTCGTACCAACCTTACCCAACAGTGGGATACAAGCACAACTCGTTTACCATTCTTGCACTGTTTCAAGCGCATGCGGATCTCGATCATACTGCCCCTACCTGATGAGTGCAAACAGCACGAAACCGGTCGTTGGGTGTTTTGTGTGAAGGAGATGCATGCAAATGTGTTTTATATTTACGGACATGGGTTTTTAACCCAGTCTACACGAGTGGGGGCTCATGTGATTGAATAGGTTGGTCGTATCAACAATACCCAACAGTGGCATACATGCGAAACTTATTTGCCATTCTTCCACTGTTTCATGCGCAAGCGGATCCTGATCCTACTACCCCTACCTGGTGAGTGCAAACTGCACGAAACCGGTCGTTGTGTGTTTTGTGTGAAGGAGATGCATGCATATGTGTTTTATATTTATGGTCATGGGTTTTAAACCCAGTCTACATGTTTGGGGGCTCATGTGATTGAACAGTTGGTCGTACCAACCATACCCAACTGTGGCTTACAGCGCAACTCGTTTACCATTCTTCCGATGTTTCAACTCATGCGGATTCTGATCCTACTGCCCCTACCAGATGAGTGCAAACAGCACGAAACCGGTCGTTGGGTGTTTTGTGTGAAGGAGATGCATGAAAATGTGTTTTATGTTTATGGTTCTGGGTTTCAAACCCAGTCTACATGAGTGGGGGCTCATATGATTGAACAGGTTGGTCGTACCAACCTCACCCAACAGTGGCATACAAGCGCAACTTGTTTACCATTCTTCGACTGTTTCAAGCGCATGCGGATCCTGATCCTACTGCCCCCACCTGATGAGTGCAAACAGCAAGAAACCGGTCGTTGGGTGTTTTGTGTGAAGGAGATGCATGCAAATGTGTTTTTATATTTATGGTCATGGGTTTCAAACCCAGTCAACATGAGTGCTGGCTCATGTGATTGAACAGGTTGGTCGTACCAACCTTACATAACAGTTGCATACAAGCGCAACTTGTTTACCATTCTTCCACTGTTTCGAGCGCATGCGGATCCTGATACTACTGCCTCTACCTGATGAGTGCAAACAGTACGGAACCGGTCGTTGGGTGTTTTGTGTGAAGGAGATGCATGCAAATGTGTTTTATGTTTATGGTTCTGTGTTTTAAACCCAGTCTATACGAGTGGGTGCTCATGTGATTGAACAGGTTGGTCGTACCAACCTTACCCAACAGTGGGATACAAGCGCAACTCGTTTACCATTCTTTCACTGTTTCAAGCGCATGCTGATCTCGATCCTACTGCTTCTACCTGTTGAGTGCATACTGCACGAAACCGGTCTTGGGGTGTTTTGTTTGAAGGAGATGCATGCATATGTGTTTTATGTATATGTCCTGGTCTTTAAACCCAGTCTATACGAGTGGGGGCTCATGTGATTGAATAGGTTGGTCGTACCAACCTTACCGAACAGTGGCATACAAGCGCAACTTGTTTACCATTCTTCGACTGTTTGAAGCGCATGCGGATCCTGATACTACTGGCCCTTCCTTATTAGTGCAAACAGCAGGAAACCAGTCGTGAGGTGTTTTGTGTGAAGGACATGCATGCAAATGTGTTTTATATTTATCGTAATGGGTTTTAAACCCAGTCTACACGAATAGGGGCTCATGTGATTGAATAGGTTGATCGTACCAACCTTACCCAACAGTGGCATACAAGCGCAACTTGTTTACCATTCTTCCACTGTTTCAAGCGCATGCGGATCCTGATCCTACTGCTTCTACCTGATGAGTGCAAACAGCACGAAACCGGTCGTAGGGTTTTTGTGT
This sequence comes from Atriophallophorus winterbourni, assembly GCA_013407085.1. Classification (NCBI taxonomy): domain Eukaryota; kingdom Metazoa; phylum Platyhelminthes; class Trematoda; order Plagiorchiida; family Microphallidae; genus Atriophallophorus; species Atriophallophorus winterbourni. Next base: position 9,169 of record JACCGJ010009516.1, on the reverse strand, counting down.
GAAAGAGATGCATGCAAATGTTTTTTATATTTATGGTCATGGGTTTCAAAAACAGTTAGCATGAGTGGGGGCTCATGTGATTAAACAGGTTGGTCGTACCAACTCTACCCAAAAGTGGCATACAAGCGCAACTTGTTTACCATTCTTCCACTGTTTCAAGCACATGCGGATCCCGATCCTACTGTCCCTACCTGATGAGTGCAAACACCACGAAACCGGTCGTTGGGAGTTTTGTGCGAAGGAGATGCATGCAAATGTGTTTTATGTTTATGGTCCGGTGTTTAAACCGAGTCTACACGAGTGGGGGCTCATGTGATTGAACAGGTTGGTCGTACCAACCTTACCCAACAGTGGGATACAAGCGAAACTTATTTGCCATTCTTCCACTGTTTCAAGCGCATGCTGATCTCGATCCTACTGCTTCTACCTGTTGAGTGCATACTGCACTAAACCGGTCGTTGGGTGTTTTGTGTGAAGGAGATGCATGCATATGTGTTTTATATTTATGGTGATGGGTTTTAAACCCAGTCTACATGAGTGGGGGCTCATGTGATTGAAAAGGTTGGTCGTACCAACCATACCCAAATGTGGCTTACAGCGCAACTCGTTTACCATTCTTCCACTGTTTCAAACGCATGCGGATCCTGATCCTACTGCCACTACCGGATGAGTGCAAACAGCACGAAACTGGGTCGCTGGGTGTTTTGTTTGAAGGAGATGCATGTAAATGTGTTTAATGTTCATGGTCCTGGGTTTTAAACCCAGTCTACATGAGTGGGGGCTCATGTGATTGAAAAGGTTGGTCGTACCAACCATACCCAAATGTGGCTTACAGCGCAACTCGTTTACCATTCTTCCACTGTTTCAAACGCATGCGGATCCTGATCCTACTGTTTCTACCTGATGAGTGCAAACAGCACGAAACCGGTCGTTGGGTGTTTTGTGTGAAGGAGATGCATGCAAATGTGTTTTATATTCATGGTCATGGGTTTCAAACCCAGTTAGCATGAGTGGTGGCTCATGTGATTAAACAGGTTGGCCGTACCAACTCTACCAAACAGTGGCATACAAGCGCAACTTGTTTACCATTCTTCCACTGTTTCAAGCACATGCGGATCCTGATCCTACTGCCCCTACCTGATGAGTGCAAACAGCACGAAACCGGTCGTTGGGTGTTTTGTGTGAAGGAGATGCATGCAAATGTGTTTTATGTTTATGGTCCGGTGTTTTAAACCGAGTCTACACGAGTGGGGGCTCATGTGATTGAACAGGTTGGTCGTACCAACCTTGCCCAACTGTGGCATACAAGCGCAACTCGTTTACCATTCTTCCACTGTTTCAAGCGCATGCGGATTCTGATCCTACTGCCACTACCTGATGAGTGCAAACAGCACGAAACTGGGTCGTTGGGTGTTTTGTGTGAAGGAGATGCATGTAAATGTGTTTTATGTTCATGGTCCTGGGTTTTAAACCCTTTCTACACGAATAGGTGCTCATGTGATTGAACAGGTTGGTCGTACCAACCTTACCCAACAGTGGCATACAAGCGCAACTTGTTTATCATTCTTCCACTGTTTCAAGCGCATGCGGATCCTGATCCTACTGCTTCTACCTGATGAGTGCAAACAGCACGATACCGGTCGTTGGGTGTTTTGTGTGAAGGAGATGCATGCAAATGTTTTTTATATTTATGGTCATGGGTTTCAAACCCAGTTAGCATGAGTGGGGGCTCATGTGATTAAACAGGTTGGTCGTACCAACTCTACCCAACAGTGGCATACAAGCGCAACTTGTTTACCATTCTTCCACTGTTTCAAGCACATGCGGATCCTGATCATACTGCCCCTACCTGATGAGTGCAAACAGCACGAAACCGGTCGTTGGGTGTTTTGTGTGAAGGAGATGCATGCAAATGTGTTTTATGTTTTATGTCCGTGTTTAAACCGCGGGTCTACACGATGTGGAGGGGCTCTTGATTTGAAAACCGGGTGGTCGTACCAACCTTACCAACAGTGGGAACAGCGCAACTCGTTACATTCTTCCACGTTTCATCAGAGCATGCGAATCTTCGATTCATACTGCCCCTACCTGATAGTGCAAACAGCACGAAACGGTCGTGGGTTGTTTGTTTTGTGTGAAGGAGATGCATGCAAATGTGTTTTATATTTACGGACATGGGTTTTTAACCCAGTCTACACGAGTGGGGGCTCATGTGATTGAATAGGTTGGTCGTATCAACAATACCCAACAGTGGCATACATGCGAAACTTATTTGCCATTCTTCCACTGTTTCATGCGCAAGCGGATCCTGATCCTACTACCCCTACCTGGTGAGTGCAAACTGCACGAAACCGGTCGTTGTGTGTTTTGTGTGAAGGAGATGCATGCATATGTGTTTTATATTTATGGTCATGGGTTTTAAACCCAGTCTACATGTTTGGGGGCTCATGTGATTGAACAGTTGGTCGTACCAACCATACCCAACTGTGGCTTACAGCGCAACTCGTTTACCATTCTTCCGATGTTTCAACTCATGCGGATTCTGATCCTACTGCCCCTACCAGATGAGTGCAAACAGCACGAAACCGGTCGTTGGGTGTTTTGTGTGAAGGAGATGCATGAAAATGTGTTTTATGTTTATGGTTCTGGGTTTCAAACCCAGTCTACATGAGTGGGGGCTCATATGATTGAACAGGTTGGTCGTACCAACCTCACCCAACAGTGGCATACAAGCGCAACTTGTTTACCATTCTTCGACTGTTTCAAGCGCATGCGGATCCTGATCCTACTGCCCCCACCTGATGAGTGCAAACAGCAAGAAACCGGTCGTTGGGTGTTTTGTGTGAAGGAGATGCATGCAAATGTGTTTTTATATTTATGGTCATGGGTTTCAAACCCAGTCAACATGAGTGCTGGCTCATGTGATTGAACAGGTTGGTCGTACCAACCTTACATAACAGTTGCATACAAGCGCAACTTGTTTACCATTCTTCCACTGTTTCGAGCGCATGCGGATCCTGATACTACTGCCTCTACCTGATGAGTGCAAACAGTACGGAACCGGTCGTTGGGTGTTTTGTGTGAAGGAGATGCATGCAAATGTGTTTTATGTTTATGGTTCTGTGTTTTAAACCCAGTCTATACGAGTGGGTGCTCATGTGATTGAACAGGTTGGTCGTACCAACCTTACCCAACAGTGGGATACAAGCGCAACTCGTTTACCATTCTTTCACTGTTTCAAGCGCATGCTGATCTCGATCCTACTGCTTCTACCTGTTGAGTGCATACTGCACGAAACCGGTCTTGGGGTGTTTTGTTTGAAGGAGATGCATGCATATGTGTTTTATGTATATGTCCTGGTCTTTAAACCCAGTCTATACGAGTGGGGGCTCATGTGATTGAATAGGTTGGTCGTACCAACCTTACCGAACAGTGGCATACAAGCGCAACTTGTTTACCATTCTTCGACTGTTTGAAGCGCATGCGGATCCTGATACTACTGGCCCTTCCTTATTAGTGCAAACAGCAGGAAACCAGTCGTGGGGTGTTTTGTGTGAAGGACATGCATGCAAATGTGTTTTATATTTATCGTAATGGGTTTTAAACCCAGTCTACATGAGTGGGGGCTCATATGATTGAACAGGTTGGTCGTACCAACCTCACCCAACAGAGGCATACAAGCGCAACTTGTTTACCATTCTTCGACTGTTTCAAGTGCATGCGGATCCTGATCCTACTGCCCCCACCTGATGAGTGCAAACAGCAAGAAACCGGTCGTTGGGTGTTTTGTGTGAAGGAGATGAATGCAAATGTATTTTTATATTTATGGTCATGGGTTTCAAACCCAGTCAACATGAGTGGGGGCTCATGTGATTGAACAGGTTGGTCGTACCAACCTTACCCAACAGTTGCATACAAGCGCAACTTGTTTACCATTCTTCCACTGTTTCGAGCGCATGCGGATCCTGATACTGCTGCCTCTACCTGATGACTGCAAACAGCACGAAACCGGTCGTTGGGTGTTTTGTGTGAAGGAGATGCATGCAAATGTGTTTTATGTTTAAGGTTCTGTGTTTTAAACCCAGTCTACACGAGTGGGGGCTCATGTGATTGAACAGGTTGGTCGTACCAATCTTACCCAACAGTGGGATACAAGCGCAACTCTTGTACCATTCATCCACTGTTTCAAGCGCATGCAGATCCTGATCTCACTACCCCTACCTGATGAGTGCAAACAGCACGAAACCGGTCGTAGGGTTTTTGTGTGAACGAGATGCATGCAAATGTGTTTTATATTTATCGTCATGGGTTTTAAACCCAGTCTACATGAGTGGATGCTCATATGATTGAACAGGTTGGTCGTACCAACCTCACCCAACAGTGGCATACAAGCGCAACTTGTTTACCATTCTTCGACTGTTTCAAGCGCATGCGGATCCTGATCCTACTGCCCCCACCTGATGAGTGCAAACAGCAAGAAACCGGTCTGTGGGTGTTTTGTGTGAAGGAGATGCATGCAAATGTGTTTTTATATTTATGGTCATGGGTTTCAAACCCAGTCAACATGAGTGGGGGCTCATGTGATTGAACAGGTTGGTCGTACCAACCTTACCCAACAGTTGCATACAAGCGCAACTTGTTTACCATTCTTCCACTGTTTCGAGCGCATGCGGATCCTGATACTACTGCCTCTACCTGATGACTGCAAACAGCACGAAACCGGTCGTTGGGTTTTTTGTGTGAAGGAGATGCATGTAAATGTGTTTTATGTTTATGGTTCTGTGTTTTAAACCCAGTCTACACGAGTGGGGGCTCATGTGATTGAACAGGTTGGTCGTACCAATCTTACCCAACAGTGGGATACAAGCGCAACTCGTGTACCATTCATCCACTGTTTCAAGCGCATGCGGATCCTGATCTCACTACCCCTACCTGATGAGTGCAAACAGCACGAAACCGGTCGTTGGGTGTTTTGTGTGAAGGAGATGCATGCAAATGTGTTCTATGTTTATGGTCCTTGGTTTTAAATCCAGTCTACACGAGTGGGGGCTCATGTGATTGAATAGGTTGGTCGTACCAACCTTACCCAACAGTGGGATACAAGCGCAACTCTTTTACCATTCTTCCACTGTTTCAAGCGCATGCGGTTCCTGATCCTACTGCCCCTACCTGATGAGTGCAAATTGCACGAAACCGGTCGTTGGGTGTTTTGTGTGAAGGAGATGCATGCAAATGTGTTTTATATTTATGGTCATGGGTTTTAAACCTAGTCTACATGAGTGGGTTCTCATATGATTGAATAGTTTGGTCGTTCAACCGTACCCAACAGAGGCATACATGTGCAATTTGTTTACCATCCTTTCACTGTTTTATTCGCATGCGGATCCTGATCCTACTGCCCCTACCTGAAAAGTGTAAACAGCACGAAACCGGTCGTGAGGTGTTTTGTGTGAAGGAGATGCATGCAAATGTGTTTTATATTTATGGTCATGGGTTTTAAACCCAGTCTACACGAATAGGGGCTCATGTGATTGAATAGGTTGGTCGTACCAACCTTACCCAACAGTGGCATACAAGCGCAACTTGTTTACCATTCTTTCACTGTTTCGAGCGCATGCGGATCCTGATCTCACTACCCCTACCTAATAAGTGTAAACAGCACGAAACCGGGTCCTGGGGTATTTTGTGTAAAGGAGATGCATGCAAATGTGTTTTATATTTTTGGTCATGGGTTTTAAACCCAGTCTACATGAGTTGGGGCTCATGTGATTGAACAGGTTGGTCGTACCAACCTTACCGAACAGTGGCATACAAGCGAAACTTGTTTACTATTCCTCCAGTGTATCAAGCGCATGCGGATCCTGATCCTACTGTTCCTACCTGATGAGTGCAAACAGCACGAAACCGGTCGTTGGGGGTTTTGTGTGAAGGAGATGCATGCAAATGTGTTCTATGTTTATGGTCCTTGGTTTTAAACCCAGTCTACACGAGTGGGGGCTCATGTGATTGAATAGGTTGGTCGTACCAACCTTACCCAACAGTGGGATACAAGCGCAACTCTTTTACCATTCTTCCACTGTTTCAAGCGCATGCGGTTCCTGATCCTACTGCCCCCAGCTGATGAGTGCAAATTGCACGAAACCGGTCGTTGGGTGTTTTGTGTGAAGGAGATGCATGCAAATGTGTTTTATATTTATGGTCATGGGTTTTAAACCTAGTCTACATGAGTGGGTTCTCATATGATTGAATAGTTTGGTCGTTCAACCGTACCCAACAGAGGCATACATGCGCCATTTGTTTACCATCCTTTCACTGTTTTATTCGCATGCGGATCCTGATCCTACTGCCCCTACCTGAAAAGTGCAAACAGCACGAAACTTGTCGTGGGGTGTTTTGTGTGAAGGGGATGCATGCAAATGTGTTCTATGTTTATGGTCCTGGGTTTTAAACCCAGTCTACACGAGTGGGGGCTCATGTGATTGAATAGGTTGGTCGTACCAACCTTACCCAACAGTGGGATACAAGCGAAACTTGTTTACTATTCTTCCAGTGTTTCAAGCGCATGCGGATCCTGATCCTACTGTTCCTACCTGATGAGTGCAAACTGCACGAAACCGGTCGTTGGGTGTTTTGTGTGAAGGGGATGCATGCAAATGTGTTTTATATTTATGGTCATGGGTTTTAAACCTAGTCTACATGAGTGGGTTCTCATATGATTGAATAGTTTGGTCGTTCAACCGTACCCAACAGAGGCATACATGCGCAATTTGTTTACCATCCTTTCACTGTTTTATTCGCATGCGGATCCTGATCCTACTGCCCCTACCTGAAAAGTGTAAACAGCACGAAACCGGTCGTGAGGTGTTTTGTGTGAAGGAGATGCATGCAAATGTGTTTTATATTTATGGTCATGGGTTTTAAACCTAGTCTACATGAGTGGGTTCTCATATGATTGAATAGTTTGGTCGTTCAACCTTACCCAACAGAGGCATACATGCGCAATTTGTTTACCATCCTTTCACTGTTTTATTCGCATGCGGATCCTGATCCTACTGCCCCTACCTGAAAAGTGTAAACAGCACGAAACCGGTCGTGGGGTGTTTTGTGTGAAGGGGATGCATGCAAATGTGTTCTATGTTTATGGTCCTGGGTTTTAAACCCAGTCTACACGAGTGGGGGCTCATGTGATTGAATAGGTTGGTCGTACCAACCTTACCCAACAGTGGGATACAAGCGAAACTTGTTTACTATTCTTCCAGTGTTTCAAGCGCATGCGGATCCTGATCCTACTGTTCCTACCTGATGAGTGCAAACTGCACGAAACCGGTCGTTGGGTGTTTTGTGTGAAGGGGATGCATGCAAATGTGTTTTATATTTATGGTCATGGGTTTTAAACCTAGTCTACATGAGTGGGTTCTCATATGATTGAATAGTTTGGTCGTTCAACCGTACCCAACAGAGGCATACATGTGCAATTTGTTTACCATCCTTTCACTGTTTTATTCGCATGCGGATCCTGATCCTACTGCCCCTACCTGAAAAGTGTAAACAGCACGAAACCGGTCGTGAGGTGTTTTGTGTGAAAGAGATGCATGCAAATGTGTTTTATATTTATGGTCATGGGTTTTAAACCCAGTCTACACGAATAGGGGCTCAGTTATGAAGGTTGGTGTACAACCTTACCAACAGTGGTGATACAAGCGAAACTTCGTTAATATATTCCCCCGTGTTTCCCAAGCGAATGAGGACCTGATCATTACTGCCCCTATCTGCACTGAGTGCTGCAAATTGCCAGCAAAACCGGGTCTGGGGTGTTCTTGGCCTCCTGTTTGGTCGGAAGAGATGCTGCAAATGTGTTTACTGTCAGGGTCCTGGGCTTTTCACCCAAAACCCAGTCTACACCGAATGAGGGCGACTCATGTGATTGGATAGGCTTGGTTCAGTACCAAACATTACCAACAGTGGCATACCACGCGCACATACACTGTCTTACCATTCCTTCCAATGTTTTCACAGCGCTCATCGGGAGTGCTCGTGACTACATTATGTCCTACCTGATGAGTTGCAAAACAAGAACGACAATTGGTCGGGGGGTGTTGTTTTTTCGTGTGAAGGAGATGCATGAAAATGTGTAAATGGGTAAAATGGGTAAATTTTTATCCAGATATGTGGATGTGTAAGGAGGAGTCACTAACGGATTTCAGTGAACTTGGGTCAACCCAATATTTTTTTCCACAAACACTGCAGTTTATTTCAGACAGAATTAATACTGGTTTTTGTACGTAACGTTGATGCATGGATGGTGTTTATTGGTCCACCCCTGAATGCCGGACCTTGATGGTTATTTGAACCGTCTTCTGATTTTGAGTTTTGAGTATCCTTTCCACGCAATGATTCAACTTGTGTCTTAAATATGCCTATTCTAACGTCACTGTGTGATCCTGTGTGGTCGCCAAGTGTGACTGACGAAGTCTGTCATGGCAAGTTTACAATTGGTGGGTATTCTCATCAAGCTCTGTGGATCCCAGATCGCCGCTATGAATTCACTGACATTCAAAAGATAAACCTTGTTAAATCCAAGATCGTTTACTGTGAGTGGTTTGACGTGTTCTATGAAACATATTTGCGTTTTAGTTACTGAATGCTAAAATTGCAACAATTTGATTGTTATTGTTACAATAACGGGTAATTATGGTCAGATTAATGTGTGGCCATTGAAAATATGTAAGACTTGTTAATAGCTCACGTTTCGTGTTTGAGTCTAACTCTGATGTTTTTTACGGGTCCACGACAGTTGCTCCTTGACAATTGCTCCCCGACAGTTGCTCCGAGACAATTGCTCCTCGGACAATTGCTCCTCGGACAATTGCTCCTCGGACAATTGCTCCTCGGACAATTGCTCCTCGGACAATTGCTCCTCGGACAGTTGCTCCTTGACCAATTGCTCCTTGTACAAGTGAACTGAGTTCACTTGAACTCAGTTCCACGGGGATGGAGTCGCACACATAAAAATCAACAGTGAGTGTTTACTTGTTTGATTGTTATAAATAGTTAAATAGTTCAGTTGAAGGCTACCTTTCAAAATGGACAGACACGTTACTTGGTATTTGTCAGAAAAAAGGCAAACCTAAGGCTTGCTACGAACGTTTCGTGTACAACAAAAAGGAAA
>JACCGJ010009514.1:0-19483 GCA_013407085.1 Atriophallophorus winterbourni | reverse complement strand
AAGAGCAGTGGTGTAGCATTTTGACCAAGCTAAACCGGGAAATCAACTCAAACTCAGCATTCGTACCAAAACAGTGTGGAAACGCATTCGAATTTAAAATCCGCAGTCGCACTTGGAAATGGATTAAACTGCGAAATATGGCTTGGAGAAACCATCGCCGGTTAACCACCGATGCCACATGGGAGACCTTTAAAAACTAAGAAACCAGGTCATCAAACTTATTGCTGAAGACAAAATACAGTATCAAGCTGTCATAATGTCTAAAATGAAACGGAATCCCAAGCTTCTTTACCAGATTGTGAACAAGCAGTGTTCAGTGAAACCAGGAGTTGCGGCCTTGCGGACGCCCACTGGAATGACCACAAATGCAGCTGACACCGCGGATGCTTTGGTAAATTATTATGCTACAGTATTTTTGTCCAAAGGAAAGCGTGGATATACAAATGGATCCAGAAATAACGCATCCTCTACCATTGGACACAATAACCATCACCAAATAAGAGGTACTGGGAACTCTACTATCGTTGAATCCCAGAAAATCCCCTGGTTGTGATAAAATTACCCCGAATATACTCAAGCATTGTGCACAATCTCTATGCGGACCTCTAACTCAGTTATTCTGCGAATCGCTGTCGCAAAGTGTCATACCGACTGAATGGAAATCTGGTATAATCTCCCCGATTTTCAAAGGCGGGGTGCGTTCGGAGCCCGCAAATTACAGACCTGTTACTTTGTTGTCCGCCTTATCCAAGATACTCGAAAGGATCGTGGCAAAAACTGAGCAAATACCTTGAGGAAAATAAGCTATTTTCGGGAGCGCAACACGGTTTTAGAAGGGGATACTCCTGCCTTACTAACCTTCTCCTTACCCTTGACGACAGGACTCGAGCAGTGGATGTTGGGGATACTATCCATGTATGTTACCTCGATATGTCGAAAGCATTTGACCGTGTGAACCACAGTATTCTCTTGCAGAAGCTGGAACGTTGTGGTATCACTGGCAGTCTGTTAGCATGGTTAGAAAATTACCTGACTGATCGGCTTGTTCGAGTCTCTGTGGACGGTGCTCTATCGAAGTCGGTAGCCGTGACAAGTGGAGTGCCTCAGGGATCCATCCTCGGACCAATCCTCTTCGCGCTTTATGCTAATGACATACCAGCTCTTATCAAATGCAAGATCGTACTGTTTGCGGACGATATAAAAGTGTGGTCGAAGATAAGTAAGTCGGAAGACTGCGAAATGCTCCAGAAGGATCTGGACAACCTCCAGGCTTGGTCCCTAAAAAATCGCATATTTTTCAATTTCCAAAAGTGTCACATGTTAAACATTGGCAAATATGTGGAGTACCAGTATTTTCTTGGAACACACAGCCTCTCGTGGACCATGGAACAAAGGGGCTTGGATGTGTTAATAAGCAACACCCTATGGATGTCGAGCCACTGCAACTACGTCTATCGCAAAACATCACAGAAATTGTCACTCCTAAAGAGAATTTTCGGTAGGTTCTCAAAACAGACAATTCCCTGTATTATAAATACGTATATCAGGCCCACGATGGAATATGCGGTTCAAGCATGGTCGCCATGGCTTAAACAAGATGTTGCGACTTTGCAACGAATATATCATCGAGCTACCAAACTTGTCACTGGACTCAGCCGGAAACCCTACAATGAGCGAATCAAAACGCTAAATTTATTTGATTATCCACGTCGTCGTCTCCGAGGGGATTTCATTCTGGTTTACAATATTTTGAATACCGAAGATCACCCTCTACAATGCTTATTGAATCTACGGAGCTCGCATAATACAAGAGCTCACACATTTACTCTAACTGTCCCTCACTCGAGACTCAACTGCAGATGACATTTTTTGCCGTGCGAGTTTGGAACAATCTGCCAGATAATGTTGTAAGCTCACCAAACCAGCAAACTTTCAAGAGAAGCCTAGATGCCTATTTGACCCTAAACCCGTGCATCGAAGAAAACGATACATCTTAACACCATAAACCTACATTTGTTATCCCACCAATCGAAAACAATTTCTGCCCTTTGGATATTTACTTGATTCTTGAACTGCTCAGTAAGCAATCTAATCCCATTTTTGCTTGTTATATTATTCGTTGTTGTCATATTATTCTGTGGTTTTTTGTAAAGCTATATGCTTTTTAGACCATTAAAATTGAATATATATTGCTGGGTCTGACAAACAGTGTCGTCAAAGATTTACCTGCTCCAATCCATTCCACCATTCAGAGATGCGCAGGTTACCTAATCCGGTATTTCCCAGGGGTTGTTATAAACCAGAAATCATACGCTAGACATTCACTCTAGACTGGGTTCCCTCAGAATGTTTCCCGTCAGACTATTGAGTTCAGCAATTCATTCAAAATTTAATGTACGCACTACTTTTCACAGTGGCCACCTATATCATCACTAACTGTAGCCATTATGTTCCATCAATTCATTCTTACAGCATTACAATGTTCAGTTTTTATGATTCCAGATGTAAGCGGGACATCTCGATGTAAAGCGTATAGACAAAGATAAACTATTTCTGAGTAGATTTAGCTCACGCAATTAATCTGGATTCACAACAAAATTCCTCAATACAAATACATAGCATTAAACTGAGCATCGTTAGAGCCGCCACATCATCAGTGATTCTGGAGAATTTAATTGAGGCATGGCCTTCAGATAATATATTATCAAAAGATTTTTGAGTTAGGCGCTGCAAATGCTGTAGTTTTCCACTTCGTTTCTCATACAAATTGTCAAGCTACATTGGACAGTCTAAGCAGTTATATAGCTTTTGTTAAACTGCGCCTCGCAACTTGTGAGTGCAAATATGTATCGCGGTATAGATCCGTCAAAAATTGTACTATAAGGAACTTGCGAGTCAAAACGGCTTTGCTTGTTTAGTTGTATCAATAATACAGATTTTATAACTAACACGAATTTCACTAGTTTATCCAACGCAACCTTCATGTTTCTTATGCTCTGGGGCTTCAGTTAGGTATACCAATGTAACTCAACGGTAGAATATATAAAGCAAGAAGTCTTTCGGTCTTTTTAGAAGGTTAAACCAGTATTCTGAGAAAAGCATAACTGAGTCGATTTCACTTCTTAGTCACACCCGTTCTTGATACTTAAATTGTTCTCAAAATTAATTGAGTGTATTCACACAATCGACAGGCGACTCATTTCAGTCTTTGGTGATTTTGGATCTCTTCAATTCAATTCAATTCAATTTAATGGTTTAAAAAACAAATAGCTTTACAAAAGCCAGAGCATAATGTGGGAATTACAAGTAACATAAGTAGTAAAAACGGAATTTATTTGCTTACTGAGCATTTCAGGAATCAGGAAATAATCCATAGGGCAGAAATTGTTTTCGATCGGTTGGATGACACTTGTAAATCCATAGGGTCAAGATATATAGTTTACTTTGATGCATGGATTCAAAGTTCAAAGCTGTAATGGTGTAGAATATATAGGTTCAATGTTTGGATGGGTCGACATGAATTTGTCCAAGTTCGATTTGAATGTGCAACATTAGAGGGTAGGGAGTTCCATGTAAAACATAAAAATACCATCGACAGTTCAGTCATGACTCCGGCTCGTTCGGGGTGTTAGTCATGTGAATAGTTTATTCAGGGGATTGTTGGGGATATGCAGTATATTGCTCATCTAATCGGATAATTGTTGACAAGATTTATGTTATTGTTTTGATGATGTCTTTGGTAATGTTGGGAAAAATAAATCGTTCAGTTTAATGCGATACGAAACAGAAGATATAAACAAATTATTGTAGAAAACAAACATCCGAATGTTGATTTTTTAAAAAATGCTGTTATTGAACAGCGGAGACCTAATTTGTTATTTCGTCGATCACCTCTCCCGCACTTATGCTCTTTGAAAAAATTATCATTAATGTTTTTTCTTTTCACTCAAAAATAAACAACATAATAAACAGCAATATATGACTGAAATTTCGAATACCCTCGAATAAATCTTTCCATTTATCAAATTCTAGTACAGTTAATGTGAAAGCTTCATCATTCTTTGCTGCGAAGATTGAATGCAATGTCATCCTTCGTGATATTATTGTTAAATACTCTCGGTTTAATAAAAAATGTTTAAATATTCGCCCAAGTTTCAATTTCAAAGATTCAGCATTTATCATCCTGAAGAAAAAATGCTGATCAAAAATGCTAATTATGCTTGAAAATGTTAGTGAAATTTCGCACGTCAAGATATCGATCGAGGAAACCGAAGATAAACGTGATCGAAATTCCGGTGAAACATTTACATTGAAACGGGGAATTCAGACAGTGTCCACTAATACCTAATGTCCATTTGGCAACTGATCAGTCGCGAAGAGAGACATTCGGATTAGGCTTTGAAGAAACGACAAGTGGCAAGTGCTAACAAATTGGACACCCATCAGAGTAGATCATAGGTTTTAAAATCTCGAGCAGCCCGTACCAACATTGATGATGACGATGATGAAAGCACAAGCCTGATCCAGGCAAAGTGCCGCACCGTCGGAGACTGTATCAACATTACTTTTATAATCGTTATGCATTCTTTTAAGAAAGTATTTTGATACCCAGTATTCCAACCGTCTTGTATGAGGCAACATCAACAATGCTTCATAAACTTGACAAACCGTTAGTTAATGTCTAAATTAAGTAAGTGAATAATTTACCGGTGTTTGTGTTGCGTTTACTGCCAAGCCCGAGATAATTACCCTAGTTGTTCAAACACTCTACTTTCAACTTCACTATCGAGATCATGTTCTTCATTCTCATCCTGTGCTGACAATAAAATAGATTTCAGTGAGCACTTGTTTCGCATCTTCTTCCCTATCCTTTCATTTATTCATGTAGCGAACAGTCAAAAACAGCTGGTCTATTCTGCTACATAACGGATACAAAACAATTTCTGAAACTATGGCAGCCGATAACCTGAAGATTATCTAATCTATGAGCTTATATGCCTTGAAAACCAGTAGCGAATTTCCCGTTTACACCAAATTTGTGATTTGTTGAGAGTTACTCTATCTTTATTTCTGTTCAGGATTCAGATCTACAGAATGCCGCAGCCGGTTGCATCAGCAATATTCGCCGTCTTGCGCTCGCAAACGAACGGGCCCAATTGAAACGCATCAATATGAAAAAGGCCGCAAAATCCGAAAAGCTTGCTAAGAAGCAATCAAAGAAACCAACCTCCAAAGAGTCCACACCAGACTCTGGCGTGGAAATAAAAGAAGAAGAGGAAGAAAACGAAGCGCCATCCACAAAGGAAGATGTTGCGGAAGAAGAACCGACCGAAGCACAAGCTAATGAATTAATTACAGAAACAGCCGCGGAGTCTTGAAGCCAATTTTCCTCATGGAAATATTATTTAAAAGTGTGTTATTTGATGTCATTATTTTCGGTTCACCTAGGAGATCATAAGACACAGTTCTCCTGCTTTTAAAAAAAGCTGTTAGATATTCTTAACTTAAAGCCAACCGTATTTTCGAAATAGATTTCTATCAAAATATGCCTTTTCTCTTTATCAATTTTCGATTCCGTGGTTATTCGGTGCGATCATAATGTACATTCAAGATTCAAGATTCAAGAATTTATGGTCACAAAAAGCACATAGCTTCACAATTACCATATCATAGTAAATATTCGTACAGGAAATAGGTATAAAATAAACATGTAATATCAAGTATAGTCAAGTTGTGTAGTTACCATAAGTCAATACGCAGGTGTCGTCAAATCATTATGCAACAAATAAGTATCCGAATTTCGAATAAACGTTTCGATGCTGGGAGAGATGACAAGAGTTTCGGGGAGGGAATTCCAAAGGAAACAGACACGTACACACATGGTTCTTTAAAAGCAGGGATATCACCGCAGCTGAAGGTTTTATACAATGCTCTATAATTAAAAAAACCGCAACGGTTATTAAGTTAGTTTGCACAAAAATAGTTCAATTAGTAAGGAAACGATGGAGAGCACTGCCGAGGTTTCGCAGGAATGCATCAGTTGAGATGCCCATTACAAGCATACAACATGCAATTTTACATATTCATCGCTAGGAATCTTTGTGGTACAACTTGATAACTCAGTAACTTGAGCGTAATAATCGAATTTGCGAAAATTACAATAGCGGAGATTTAAAACAAGGTCAACACCAATGTATTGTGGTGAACACATCCCCATCCCTTACACACCACTACCGGTTTCTGCCTGTTTGCCGTCATCAGGTGGAGACAGTAAGATCAGGTTCGGTGAGTCTTGACACGAATTCACACTCTACCACGGTTTGATCGCTCTGGAAATGGGATACTTCTATCTTGTTTGAATGAGGCAAAACGTCCCAGATTAATTGCACGCTGTCGTGGAATAATATCGCGAGATTAGTTAAAGCACGTCAACGTAACCATTTCCCAGTCACTACTCAAAAGCTCGAATTTTTACATATACGCATTTTAGGTGTAATGAGATTGATTTAAAATAATTAGATTCGGCGCACATTTGTAAATATTTTTGTGATGCCATCTATTTAAAAGGGAGAAAACAAAAAATCTTTTCGAAAATCCTTTGTTCCAATGGCATTTAATTGAAATTTTCAGTGCTGGAAAATTCCTAATGGATTTTTCACTTCTCACAAAAAATCGTGTAATATGACGCAGATCGGATCGCGTCTACAATGTAACATGTTTTTTGTCTGAAATGGACTAATGTGAAGCCATCGTTTGCTTATAACTCTGGTTAATTCTTGTTTGATCAGCATTAGTGCTGACATCTCCCGGCTTTCTGTAGGGTGTTTAATGGAGAGAATAATTAAAGTTGGTCGACAATATATACTAAAAAATATTTCCTGTTCTGTCCTTGGCCATTGATCTGGCGTATCTTGCGATATAATGTACAAAAAACTATTCGATTCAACTGTTATCAAATTTACTCAAATATGAATTACTACTTGGTCGGTCTCACATCGAGGAGCTATATTTTCGAGCTGCGACGTTACCTTGTTAGTGATCCCTCGCCCATGCTATTCTACGGAAAATGGAAGATATATGATAGACCAATGCAATGAATGTTTCACCGAATTCAGGGAATATTTTCATTTACTCCATTTAATTTTAAAATTTCGATTTCAAATTTATCTTTAATCTCGCGGAACAATTTGACAATTGTGAAAACGTTGAATATGTTAATTTTCAGCTGGAGGCGGAAGTACGAAATCAAGGTCGCATACACATATGTCTTAATTCTTATGCAACAGCCTATTGTCCCCTGAAGTCATATTTAATCTTTACTCTCGAATAGATCCTCCGCAATAACTCACCTCTTCGGATTGTTCCGCTGGGCATCATTATACTATTTCTATCAAACTGTAAATTTCAAACGCGTATATTTATCAGTGTACCGATCAATATGGAATGTAGCAACAATTGCAAGGCAGTTGCACTTTCATTGGAGTCTTTCTATGGAAACGGAGCCAGTAGTCGTGCTGCCCACAGACGATACTTTCAATATTTTCCTTCAGTTTTGGTGTTCTAGACAATTGGAATTATTCCGCAAATACGTATTTGCTATTTGACCAGTCGCTTGTCTCATGGCATGTCGGACTAGTTCACACTTGGAACAAGCACCGTCGTGTTTCAATAAATAACACTTATATTTGAGAAGTCGAAAGAAGTTGCATTTTTCCGTGGAAAAATTTTCTGTATTAATTAGCATAATAAGTATTTTTTATGATTTTGAGAAAATTTGTTCGACGACAGCGGTATTTTCTCAATACGTTCTCCACTACAATAAAACTGAAATCCACTATAAAAACTGGATAAGTTTATCAAGGTTTGTCAGAAAAAACGCTTTAAATTAATGCTATATCTTGACTTACTTGACTTAATCCCTTGAGTTCCTGGAGGAACATAGGGCCTCGGCAACTTGTCTCCACTTTGGTCTGTCCATAGCAGCCAGTTTGATGTCGTTTCAGTTAAGTCCACACTTGCGGATTTCCTCTTCACACGAGCGCTTCCAAGATAGCCTTGGGCGTCCGACCCGTCTCTTCCCGATTGAGTTCCATACCAGAGCATGACGCGTGATGACATCATAAGGTTTCCGCAAGGTGTGCCCAACCCATCTCCACTTTCTTCTACTGATCTGCTGGGCGATCGGGTCCTCAGCAGCAATCTGCCACAGGTCTTGATTCCTTATCTTTTCTGGCCATTTTACCCCAATAATTCGACGAAGGCAATTATTGTGGAATGATTGCAAGCGGCCAGAAGACTTTGCTGTCACTCGCCAGGTTTTCGATCCATAGAGTAGCACGGATTTGACGTTGCTTCTGAATATACGGAGTTTCGTGCGTTTTGATAGAACCTTCGACTCCCAAATGGGTTTCAAAGCTATGAACGCGTATCTTGGTTTGCCGATTCTGGCGACTATGTCTTCGTCCGTGTCACCACTTATTGAAACAATGCTGCCGAGGTAGACGAATTGCGTGACGTGTTTGACTACTTTACCATTGATGGTGATTGATGGGTGCTCATCAGTTAGCACACGGAGGACTTCTGTTTTTTCGGTATTCACGCGTAGTCCTGCATATGAAGCAAAGTGTGCTAGTCTATCGGTCTTTCTCTGAAGACGTTGTTCGCTAACAAACGTTATAATTTTCAAACAATCTATGAAAAGTTGTATGCAGTCTTGTGACATGCACAAGCAGAAAATAGTTCACTAAGCACAAGTTACTCAAAGTTTTATATAGCCCTCATAAATATTCGCAAATTGATATTAGTTTCATGTTTCTATATAGGAACAGCCTTCCATTCAGTTCTTTCTCATTAAACTTAATTATTAAATAATCTTTTGAGGTTATTCGGTAACTAGCTTGCAATTGGATTAGCCACAATTCTGAATCAAAATTTCTGTCAATTATGAAACCGTATGCTTGTAACACGTGATTCTTTATAACAACAAATGTTCATTCAATGTACTGGTTTCGTGCATTCAAGGCTGAAAGCCTTGGAGATATAGACGTCGGATTTGAGCCCACACAATAAGCCTCAACTAGATAATGTTCCCGCTAAAGTAGATGATACGGTAGATAGGCAATGCTGGCAACTGAATCTATGCTAGTCAACTGAATGCATCGCCGTTCAGTGCTCGCTCGCTGTTGTAGATGCACGAAATGAACATTTTCACCCTGTGAAATGATCTCGAAGCGTGTTTGTCCTAACCACGAACGCAGAAAACTAAGATCTCACAAGCAGCTGTATCAGACATTTTAAAATGACAGATCACGCAATAATAATTTTTTACGGTCAGCTCACTTCGGCTGATTGTGTGAGTGTCACGCAAACTATCGTAATTGTTTCAAATTAAGACCGAATAAAGAATTATTTTTATATTTCTGGCTCAGTACCTTGTATAAATTTGTTATTCAAGGTAATTCAAGGATTTTAATGGTCTAAAAAGCAACAAGCTTAACAACAACCATAGGATACTAAAAATTAAAATTTGAGTGTATAAATAATATAAGGAAACAGATTAAAATGTTCAGGCGGGAATGGGGTACGATAATTCCTCGTATCCCTTCGCGTGAATAAATCCTGTAAGGGATGGTTCGGGGCATGGAGTGTTTTGTAAAGTAAGATAAAGTCTCCCCTGATTCGTCGATAGGAAAAATCGAACAGATGCAGTTGAGCTATCCTTTCTTTATATGGTTTGTTTCGGATGCTGAGAACTAGTTTCGTTGAGCGGTGATAGATTCGCTGCATAAGTTCCACATCCATCTTGAGCCACGGAGACCATGACTGCACACCGTATTCCATGACTGGTCTCAAGTATGTATTCATGATCCTTGGGAATATCTTGGGCGAAAATTTCCCAAATACACGTTTGAGTAGATTTAGAACGCGTGTTGCTTTTTTAAAGGCACTGTTAGTTTGAAGTGATGTTTTTAAACTGGAGCATATCCAGACACCCAAATCATTTTCTTCACTGAAATTTTCAAGGACATGCGAACCTATGTGATATGTGAACTCTACTCGATTCCCCACATTCATGATCCTGCATTTGTTGAAGTTAAACGGCAGTTTGTTCTCCAAAGACCAGCTGTGAAGCGTATCAAGATCCTTTTGTAATAGCAGACAGTCTTCCGGACTACGAATGCTGCGCCAAATCTTTATGTCGTCCGCAAATAACGAAATGTTACATCGAACAATTTCCGGTATTTCATTGACATACACCAGAAAGAGGATCGGACCAAGGACTGAGCCTTGGGGAACTCCGCTAGTTGCTGCAATTGGTTTGGATAATGCACCATCAACACGTACCTGGTTAGTGCGATTTGTTAGTTAGTCATTTAGCCAATTCAGCAACTTTCCAGTGATACCAAGCCTTTCAAGCTTCTGCAGTAGTAGGGAATGGTCAACACGATCGAATGCTTCTGAAATATCCAAGTAGCACGCGTGTATTGCTTGTCCTTTATCTACCGATTTTGTCCAATCATCTAGCGTTACCAGTAAATTAGAAAAACAGGAATAATTTCGTCTGAATCCATGCTGGTTCCTCGAAAGCAACTGATTATTCTCAAAATGTTTCATTAGATCGCCAACAATGAGTCGCTCAAGTAATTTTGAAATCACTGGTAACAGAGTAACGGGTCGGTAATCGGAAACATCGGAGCGATTTCCACCTTTGTAAATTGGAGAAATTATTCCTCGTTTCCAATCT
Source organism: Atriophallophorus winterbourni (assembly GCA_013407085.1). Classification (NCBI taxonomy): domain Eukaryota; kingdom Metazoa; phylum Platyhelminthes; class Trematoda; order Plagiorchiida; family Microphallidae; genus Atriophallophorus; species Atriophallophorus winterbourni. The sequence continues at coordinate 8,739 of JACCGJ010009514.1, read as the reverse complement.
GTAGGAATCACTCCGCTTGCCAGTGTTTGCTCGAACAAATAAGTCAGTGGTTTGTATAGCAACCTTCCAAATTGCTTCAATATTTTCGTGGTTATTCCGTCGGCCCCAGGAGACTTTCCGGTTTTAAGATTAAATAAACCTTGGAGGACGCGTTTCTCAGTGACACTTATTTCACTTAATGCAACCGTGTTTGAAATTGTTGGATTTGGGCTGTTTATTGCATGTTCTATCGGGTTGAATACCGATGAATAAAACGTGGCTAAAGCATCAGCAGTTTCTGCGGCAGTTGTTGTTGGTCCAGCTGATGTGCTCACGGACGCTACTCCAGGTTTCACCTTAGCTTGATCGTTAACCATACGATATAGTATTTTGGGGTTTCGCTCCATCATGCTTGATATCACTTCTTGGAAGCACAACTTGTCTTGGATGACAAATGTGTTTACTTTGTTCCGCAGTAAACGGAATGTTTCCCAGGTCTCGGATGATGGGTTTTGCCGATGGTGTCGCCAAGCAATGTTTCGTACCGTTAACCACTTACGAGTTCGGCTTCTTAATTTAAATTCAAAGTTTTTTCTTGAGTTCCTGAGGACAAATTCGGAGCTCAATTCGATTGAACTTTTGAGATTAGATATTAGCCATATCCAAAACTCATGTACGTTGCTGGTTTCCGGTTGGAAGTTAAACGTGTTTTTCAGAGCATCACTCAACGCCATAGTGTTGATCCGCCTAACTATTTTACGGGCATCATTTGTTCTTACAGCTTTAAACAGATAGTCAAACTGGATGACGACGTGATCACTTAGTCCCAGTGGACTTTCGTAAGCAACGTTATCAATGTCATGTTCATTGCTTGTCAGAACGAGATCTAATAGTGAGGGTAAATCGTTTCCGCGGTATCGGGTATTACATGTAATGTGGTTATAAAGAGGAATATCGTCAAACAACTCACTGAATGCGCGCTCGAGGGAGTGTTCTTGGTAAATGTTGCTGCTCTGCAGATTTGGTAAATTGAAGTCACCCATAATCAAAAATCCACAAGTGTATCTGGAAGTAACCATGCGAATTTTATCCAGTAGGGCCAGATTGTAAGTTTCCTGTGCAGACGGTGGGCGATATTCTACTCACAAAACACAGTCTTTGCCGTTAGCTAGTCGGATTGAGCACCAGAGTGTATCCAGTAACACGATGTCTGGATCCGTAATCTCACGGCACAGAAGGTTTTGGCTATAATACAAAGCTACTCCTCCTCTGGTTTCACGGTCATGACGAATAAGTGACATTCCTGGTAATTCTAGTTCACTATTTGTTTGCTGAGTCTGCAGCCACGTTTTCGTTACGGCGATGATGTCTGGTGAACATCTCAGTAAAACTGCACGCAGTTCACCGATTTTGTTTCCGAGACATTGTGCGTTGGTGTAGATGCATTTCATCGTTGTTTTTCTCAACAAGGATGGGGTGTGGGGAAGAAGGCTCATGGAGTGCTGAATATATGTTAGGCCGACTCCTCCAGAGTCGGTGTGATGTCTAGGGACATCAAAGCCACTGGCGGTGTCTCACAGGGTTCTGTAATTGGTCCAATTCTCTTTTTAGTGTACATCAATGACCTTGCGGATGATGCTGAACTTCGAATGCAAATCAAGTCAAGTGTGGACTGTTTACGCGATTTGGATAAATTGAGTAGATTGTCAGAGAAGAACAAGCTTCAGTTCAAATTCAGAATGTGTAGAATGTTGCCGATGTTCTCTTACAAGCTTGGATCTTAACAATTGAAGTCGTGTACATCCCAGCTAGCAGCATGCTAAGTATGCTTCGACGTATATTTGAACGTATTTAAACCCAGTGTTTGATTACTCATTCAATCTTGGGCGCCATGGCTACAAATGGACATCCTGCTGTTCGAGCGGATCTATCGCAGAGCAACTGAAATGTCGGACTGTCTTCGCGACCTCCCTTATGAGGATCGACTTGTGCATTTTAATTCGGATACACTGACACGAAGATGAGTCCGATTGGATGTAATCCTCACCTCTAAAATATACAACTGAAAGATTCATTCGTTGAGGCATCTATTTCGTCTCGGGACAAGCCATGCGACTCGCAATCCCATATTGGCATTGAATACTCCACATTCTCACCGAAATTGTCGTCCATTCTTCTATTCAGTGCGCATTTGTTTCTTATTGAACTCCTTACCGACAGACGTTATACAATCATTTAGTGAAACAATTTTCAGAAACAAACTGGATATATTTATGCTTAGTAATTCTGTCCTACAACCCGTTTATATAACTTAATTAAGCAACTTCACAAGATATTCATCATTACGAATATATTTTTGTTATACCGAAACAATACATGACAATTTTTATAACTACAACAGCAGTCAATGTTCCCAACACCTAACTTTTTTATAATTTTCTTCCTTATACGAATGTCTTATGGTGTTGTACAGCTATAAGCTTTTAAACTAGAAATTCTTGAATCTTGAATCGCTTAATTGAATTCGCCATCGTGCACCAAAACTCGTAAGTGTTTTCCAGAAACTAACGCAAGAGGAACGAATGCAAAAGCTGAGCCTCACCACCATCCTTCCGTGCTGTGATATTTAATTACAAAATATTAAATACTCCAAGTCATCCAGAACCTTCTCTTGGCCACTCACTTTGGAGGCGCTGTGTAAAGCTTCATATCTAAGTTGTGGAAGAGTAGTTACAACTCTTGGCTGCTGAACTCAGATCACACCGCCAGCGTGCAACTGACGCCGATCGATCAGGTACTGCTCATCTCTGTGAGCGCTGTGGGGGAGATTGTCACTCCCGTATTGGACTCTTAAGCCATTCTGAAATCTGCGGAGCATGAAACCATTATGCGCATGTGATGTACATCCATGGTTGACACCGACCGAATAAGGGTGACAAACACATCATCAATTAATACATTCATTCAAATGCCGTGAGTCGAGACATACACGCAGCCATTTCGTGACATTACCAACTCCCATCCCCGTAATAGCTGTCGCTGCTATTTTATTCTGAACGTGTCTGGTTTCTTTGCAATGACCACCCCGAAACCCCTCCAGCGTTGTAATATTCTTACGAAAATTGGAAATGTACTTGATGCATAACGATTTGACTGCACCTTCGTGTTAGTAAGTATTCAAATCAACTGTATGTGACAGTACATAGCTATGTTTTCTCTCTTTTCATGAACGAATATTTACTATGTTATGGTAATTGTGAATCAATGTGCTCATTGTCACCATAAATTCTTGAATCTTGAATCTTAACAACTCCCCTTCTTCACAAATTTTGTTTGATCCTGGAAGGAACTACTGGGTTGCAAGTCAACGGGGCTCGCTGCAGCGCTAGGATAAGTACGTGTCCGTCTCGTGGGTTCAAAGCGATAGTTTCCGGTCGAGCGGCAGTGCTTGGTGTGTGGTTTCTGTTCATCAGTCAAAAGCAGCACCTGTTATTTCATAGCTTGAGCACGACGCTTTAACATATGCCTCGAAATTGAGCAGTGAAATAAAAGCTCAACCCATTTGGTTGGGTAAACATAGCGAGTTTTTATATCTCATTTTCCAAACATCTTTATGCTTCAGGTGTAGCTTATCCAATGGCCACCATGCATTTTTCGGCGGCATGCATTTACAAAACGTTGTGACAGTATGATAAAGGTTTATTTTTAGCAGAGATGAATGGTGCCGATGCATTAATTTCTGAGGTTGATTATCCATGCTACGTCCAGCAGGCTATTTCATACGGCAAAGCAAACTCCGTGCACAGTTGAGACTCATCAAATTCCGGTCATTTCCAAAAGTATATAATTATGTTATTTAGCTATATCATTTTCTGGTGGCCGCGTCTCATGCAGGCAGTCAAAGCATTTTATTCCATTAATACGTTAATTAAAAATGTATTGCTGTTTTACTGTACTGCATTTAGGAAATGGTGATTGATCCTTATTCCTTAGCAATACCGTTGAAAAACAGTAATATCCTTTCACCAGATGCGGTTTCGTGCAATAAAACAGAACATGAGCACTTGTCCTATGGGCACCAATTGATTGATAAGGAAAAATACTACAGAAACCTATTGTAGTATTTAGTTCCGTTTTGCATAGCATTATCGGAGTCGGCTGAGATAATCAACTAATAAACTGGGGTGTCGATTTTTCTATACCAACAACTTGAGCTTTTATTTTGTTAAAATGCAAACATTATACATTCAGTCTTTCGCCCATGGGTGGTCCTCATGTTGCTGTTGTTGGTCTCTGTTTGATTGGACGTTTGTTCATATGATGTAAACACATAAAACAGTAATAAAAATAATAACTAAGACTGCTATTAAAAGCGGCTTTTTTAAATGCTCATTTATTGCACATTTTTAATATTCACCACTGGAAAAATTGAGAACAATTTTTGCTTAGTTGGGTATGGAAGTTCGCTTGAAGCGACTGGTGAGTGATAGGATTTGACGCAGTTCATGCTTTCGATTTAACATCCTTGGATTGAGACAGCAATCGATACAAATGTTCATCATTCAAGCAGCCCTGGATGAACTCTTCTTTCGTCAGCACGCGGTCAGAATTGGCATCCATCTTTTTGAAAATGGCCTTGGTTCGTTCGGCTGGAGTGTTGCCTTCACGCTGATCCACTTCGCCGACCATCAAATGTATCGCCTAGAAGTAAAACGCAGTTGTGGTTTTATTACTAATTAATACGCATATGATCACGTGTCTACTTTTGTCGAACCAGAGGCTGTACACGACACGAAATTTCTACCAATCCACACAGAATCTTATTTTTACTATGATGGGATATCAAATAAAGCATGTATCAATATGATTTTCACGCAATTACGGGGTTTGTTAGTAATACAGATTGTGCGTTGCGTTGCGATGCAAACCTGGATAAAATATGAAGCAGAAAAACACGTTTTCGAGTCAAAAATCTATCAATGTTGATAACTTCAACTGCCTTCCAAATTTGTCATTAAACCATAAGGCACAATACACTTATTGTTGTGAACAGATTTGGGATTTTTCTGATATATATAGCGGAATCTCCATTTTCTCGCATAGTTTGGTTGCTAACACAGATTCCAGGGAATAATTTTCGTGAAGTCCTTCTGGTTAAGTCAATAGAGACGAGGATGATTTTATCGATCTATAGTTCTTTGATTCAAATCCAGAAAAAATGTTCAAGCCTCGTTTTCATGTAAAATGTTTCAACATTTTGAACCAAACATTCAATACTGATAATGGTAACGCGGAGTTTGTTCGATTTGATATATTTATTTCCTACTCCGCGGAATATTTCATACACCATGGAATGCACTTGACATAATTAATAAATAATGAGATTCAATGATAAAAATTTAATGAGTGGGAGTAGCAAGAGGATTCCTAACAGATTCGTTAAACTTACAATGAGATTTCGTGATATAAAATGGACCAAATAAGATTGATGAATTTGATATATTGTATTTGACATTTAAAACAATCAATGTTGCTCATCTACAGTGCAGCCATGGCAGTGAATTTTTTGTGCACCTTCAGCAATATTGAATTACAATTAAACGATTTCCATCAAGTAGGCGTTTCCTGGATAATTTGGGAGTCGTCCAATACAACACATAAAAAATACCAATGTGAAATTGTGTTCATTTCGGAGTACAAAGCAATTTATTTCGGCATTAGAAAAAATAACATTTTCGATGCCATTTAAAATAAAAATATTGACTTTAGATTTAATGAACCTCATAATGCCACATGGTAAACTCCAATTAGCAGCTAGCATAGGAGTCTACATTCTGTATTTAACCATTTATTGAGGGATGGGGATGTGAGCAATACATTACTTTGATCATTTATTGGCCCGTTTTGCGGATCGAGGCGTACGTATCAGATGCTCTATACAAGTACCGGTTGGCATGAAATCGGCTGAAACATCGAGACAGATACGTTTCAGTAACAGTGTTGTGGTTGTTGGTTTGCTTATATAAGATGGGCGTGTGTTTTGTTATTTGTCTTGGGTGTAAAAAGCACGTTTAACCAACCCGTTTTCTTGTGTTGTGGTATTCGTTGGTGAACGCGAATAGTGATGGACAGGTTGACCTCGGGGATGAATCGAGTCACAATCGATGTGCGTGCGTGCGAGGTAACGTGGTTAATGTTGGAGCAATGACACGAATGTTGCAATATTTGGCCAGATCTTCGCTAGTTGTAATTTCCTCTCTACTTCTCTACCCCACTTGTTACAATATTGCGTTTCATCCACTACACGAGAGAATACCCCATTGTTGTAATTGGCACTATAATTGTGAATTGGGGTTGAACAAACTAGTTGCCTTCACGATCTTTTGCTTTCTGAATAACATTCAGCAGCTCAATTGCCACTAGACTTTCGCGGTGCACAGTCCAAGCGATCCCGATATAAATTCGCAAAAATGAGCTTCGTTAATCGAAGCATCTGCAGATTGCAATAAATCATTACCGGACTGGTGGACGTAGAAATTTATATCCATTGTATCTACATGCTGTTAGGTTGACCAATTAAAATTGACAAATGTAACAAGTTCTAACAAATTCCAGACAAATATATATTTTGTCTTCAAATTTTCGCGTATAATTTGTGGTTAGTTGGGGGATTCATCGATTCATGTTAGCAAACAGTACAGATGTTATTGTCCGCAAATTGATTAACCCCATATTTTGTAGTACAGTGATCTTTCGTTTAACGGGTGTGTTGCCTTCCAGAAGTCAAGGTGATAAACGAATATCTGCTATATAAAATTGCAAACTGTCCATTATTTAGTCAAGTATTTATACACTATATTGAGGCTTTATAACTACTCCCCCACACTTATAAACTGCATACACCGTTCACATTCCCTTAATAACAAATCTCTATCATTTTCGTGCGTGTACAGTATAGTACAATAGTATTTTGTAGCTTTAATCTTATTGTACAGTAGTGTACTATACAGTAAAAATGTTAAAATTATTATTTGGTATTTGTTTTTGGTATTTTAGGCATTAAATCTATATATTTTCCTACGATTATTTTTCGTATCAATATTTTCGGAACAACCTGCGATAGACTGAATTTGCGGATGATGAATCGCGATGTGGCGCGGGATCATTGTATGTGATGCATGATTTCTTTCGCTAGTGGTATTTTTGAACTCATTATAATCAGACGCAATTATCCCCACAAAAACTTGATCTGAATGTTTACACATCATTTTAGTTTCATGATATAGAGCGCTGTCAGAAATTTATTGATAGCTTTTGACACGTTTTATGGTCATCCAAAATGTTATATTTTTGCTTATAAGCAATTTCCATTTCTCACCGTAATAATTTGTGTCATCTCAGATTCTTCTATTGTCCCGTTGCGATCGATATCGTACAACTGGAAAGCCAGCTCAAGCTTCTCTTCTGGTCCTCCATTCTGAGTTATGCTAATTGCCTGAAGGAAGGAAGCAATTTAGTTTCAATTGAAATTTCATAATCGATCCTCTCTAATGGTTAATTCTAAGATTCGTTTCGTATTGCATAGAATATAGTATAATTTTTGAAGGGGCATTATTTGTGAAGATGGAAGGATGAAAAAAGAAAATAAATTTAATTAAAGAGAGACGTAGGTAGTTAGATAGATAGATAGATAGATAGATAGATAGATAGATAGATAGATAGATAGAGAGATAGATAGATAGATAGATAGATAGATAGATAGATAGATAGATAGATAGATAGATAGATAGATAGATAGATAGATAGATAGATAGATAGAGAGATAGATAGATAGATAGATAGATAGATAGATAGATAGATAGATAGATAGATAGATCAAGTGATCGATTGATTAATGTACAATTGATCGGTTGATTTGTTGTTTTCAGATTGTATATTTGATTGATTGAACCTTGGGATTCAGACTTCAAATTTTATACAATATTATCCTCATATTTCTTTCAAATAATTTTATGAAATTTTTATTATTGCGAAAATTCCTTTCGCCTTTACTTCTTCATCTCAACAGATTTGAAAATTGAGGCTAATACTTTGAACCTAGTTTTAATTCTATATTTTAGATTTCAGAGCGATTATATCACCGCTGTTTAAAATTGCTTGCTTTCGATTCTCATTAATATACTTTAGTATTTAGTAATTAAGGAATACATTTTGTTGATCATGGAAATTGTTCAATATTATCCCGTAATTTTTCCGATGGATATATTAATTTCAGGGTTTCCATTGCATGATTCGACACATTAATGCCTCCGGAAACTGTCAACAACAAACGAAGCTAACTTGACAGATCTGGTCTGTGATCTCGTGTGTATAAAAGTACAAAAGTGTGGAAGAGTAAGTTACCCTCCGATTACAAATCGGTTATCGGTTATACTTTGGTGCGTGCAACGAAAAGCTTTGCACCGAAACTTGAATCGATTACCTTTAGTTAATAGCTGACATTTCATTTGGCGTTTAACAAGAATTTGCAAAATGGTATTCGTTCAATTTTGAGAGTAAAATAGAACCCAAAGTTTAAAATCGGAAAATATCTCGAATGTTTCAAGGCATACTCCAATGTGTCGGATGAAGTGCAATCGGAAATTCATGGAGGTTCACCATTTGATCGGTTGAGCTGGATAAAAAGAACTTATCACTATAAATATGGGTTCCTTGGCATAAGTAGTGCACAATGGCATTATATTTAAAATTTCAATGAGA